>JACRUU010000017.1:0-22500 GCA_030449085.1 Kryptopterus vitreolus
TTTACCCTCTCAGACCTACTTACCTTAGACTTAAAGTGTTGTAGATCATGTGATTTTAATATTGAAGACTATCTTTACTGTAATAAGAATAATAAGATATATTTGAACTGTCCTGATTTTTTTTATTATAGTGACCATGGAATTTTATTAAATAATAATATATAGTATTAAAAATTGATGTCCTGTGCTGTTTGTGTGTGCTGATTTCTCAGTTTTGTAATAGTGTGTTGCTCCACTACAGCCTCCAGATGGCGCTCTGAGTGTCAGAGTTACAGTTCACTTTGGTGATGGGGAAAGTAAACAGGAAGTGACATTACTAAACCTGTTTTAAGACCGCTCATATGGAATATATATTTTTGTACTGATTTATTCAAAGATTAAAGTTTCCATCTGTAAAATTCTCATCAGATTTTTAGCAGTGAATAAACAGTGAAGTTCAGGAGGAACCGCACTGATGAAAGCTTTGAGTTGCTGGTGAAGAAATCTGTGAGAACAATAAAGATAATTAAAGTAAAAATAACAGTAGGGTAAAATAACATTCACCTAAAGCTAGTTAAGGATTCAATAATGTAGCATATGGCATCATCAGAAAGAGATCTAGGGTTCGGGTTAGTTTAATTAGTTTTTTACTCTAAATTATTTTAAATACATTTAGCATGAAGTGCAAATCAGTGTTATACAGAAATGTAGTAAATGTAATTATGTAGTTAAATATCTTTTTCATGTATCTATTTTTTACTTTTACTTTACTACATTTAAAACTCATTGAACATTTAGTGAAATCAGTCGTTCCTTTTTATATGCGAGGATAAAAACCGGTGCAACATGCAGTAATCCACCAATCAGGGTAGGGGGCGCTGTGTTGTGAACTTCAAGCCAAGATATCAAGAAGCTTTTATTGTTATTCCAACCAAATATAACTGACAAAATTAAACAAGACAATGTTTCTCCAGAACCTTAGTATTATAAATTAGAATTTAAAATGTAGTATTTGTGTGTGTGTGTGTGTGTGTGTTTAGTTCCTGTTCAATTCTGTTCAGGTGTGTGTGTGTGTGTGTGTGTGTGTGTGTGTGGGTGTGTTGTGTGTGTGTGCTGTGATAGACAGTCAGTCAGTCAAGTCAAGAGGTTATTATTGTCATTATAAACACATATATCTGAGTGTGTACACAGTGAAATGAGACAACGTTTCTCCAGGACTCCGGTGCTACACAAAACAACATATAACACAAACACAACAACACAATGCTGAGGACGAGACTAAGTTTGTCCTCGCTACATAAAGTGCATCGTTTGCAACCTGGTGCAAACAACGCAAAAAACACAATATAAAATAAAATAAAAAATAAAAAAACAACAACGACCTAGTGCAAGTATCACAGTTTGGCTAATGTGATACTAACAAACAGATTTTACTAAATTGTCACTAAATTATTATCAGTATTATCCAACAACATGTAAATAAATAAAAGAGCTCAGTGAGAAGGGTGGATTTCTGAGAGTAGCAGATACGGTGATGAGGTTTGTGTGAGAAAGAAAGCTGAATGTGTACAAACAGGATTTTTATCCGGAACCACTGGAGCGAGAAGCAGCGTGAATATTTCACATTTTATTGTAAAAGACAAAAACAACTAAAAATGACAACAGTGTTATTAAATCATCTTAACACAATTACAGAATAATATCATTAATGTGTATTTATTCCACAAAATATTTTTATGAAGCAGAATCATTTATTTTATATTTTTATAAAAAAAAATTATATTTTTTTTCATGAATTAGGCACAAGTATTTCCATTATCTGTATTTTAGTTGTGCATGAAAGAGAGACAGTTTTCTGAATTTTATCTTTACATCTTTGTGTGTACATGAGTGTGTGTGTGTGTGTGTGTGTGTGTGTGTGTGTGTGTGTGTGTGTGTGTGTGTGTGTGGTGTGTGTGTGTGTTTGCTAAGAGGAAACCGAAACATCAATAATGAACTCATAAGCTGGCAAAACCTCTGTCTTACTCTATCAAACACACACACACACACCACACACACACACACACACACACACAGGGAGATGTGTTAGGATGGAGGCTGAGTGTGGATTTGTCTGTAATAATTCTGAGTTTGAACTCAGGAGGAAATTGAGAGATTTCTTTATGAGTCCTTGTGAGAAATATCGCACTCGAGGACGAAAACCGTTCAAACTCGCACTTCAACTCCTCAAGATCGTCATCATCACTCTTCAGGTACAACTTACACCACTCTGTGTGTGTGTGTGTGTGTGTGTGTGTGTGTATGTGTGTGTGTGTGTGTGTGATTTTAACTTAGTAATGTATGTGTGTGTGTAAGTGTATGTGTGTAGTTTGCGTGATTTTAACTCAGCATTGTGTGTGTGTGTGTGTGTGTGTGTAGTTTGAGTGGTTTTAACTCATTAATGTATGTGTGTGTAGTTTGTGTGGATTTAACTCAGTATTGTGTGTGTGTTTGTGTAGTTTGCGTTGTTTGGACGCAGTAATGAGATGAGTGTGATCTTCAGGGAGGAAAACTTCACTTCCTTCAAACATCTTTTTCTGAAAAACTTCCAGGAGCGAAAAGGAATTTATGCAATTTACACAAAACAGGAAGTGCACGAACACATCAACCACATCATCATGAGGGTAACACACACACACACACACACACACACACACACACACTGATCCTTTATTCATCCCAGAGGGAAATGTAAAAGTTCCAACCGTATCAATGTAGGCAAGAATCATGTAATAAATCAAAAAATGAAAATACAAATAGTAAAAATATAAATATAAAGTAACAGTGATAATAAGTGTTGTGATGAGTCAGCAATCTGCCACTGAAACTGCTCCTCTGCCTGGAGATGATGTTGTGTAGTGGATGTAGTGAATTGTCCAGGATTGGCAGGAGTCTGTGTGTATCTGGTGTGTAGTTGTGTGTGTATCTGGTGTGTAGTTGTGTGTATTGTGTGTTGTGAGCAGTATGTGACCCTGAGGAGTGTGAGTGTGGGGAATCACGCCTTTCAGAGGGTCAATGGTACAAACACACCACTCACACTGTGCCAAACATTCTACACTCAACATCTCTCACCTGATAATCAGACCTTCAACATCCATCTACAGAATGGTAACCTCACGCCCCCCCCCCCCCTGTGTCTTCTTCTCCTTCTTCTTCTCCTTCTTCTTCGCCTGTTTCTGGCTTCTCCTTCTTCACCCTTCCTTCCTTCTTCCTTTTTCTTTTACTTTTCTCCGGTCTTCTCTCCTTCGCTTTAGTTCCTCCTCTTCTTCTCCTTCTTCTTCTCCTTCGGCTTCGAGACCTTCTTCTTCTTCTCGGGCCCTGATTCTTCTCGGAGTTTCTCTTAGTCTTCTCTCCTTTCTTCTCATTCCTTCTTCTTCTCCTTCTCCCTTCTCCTTCTTCTTCTCCTTCTTCTTCTTCTTCTTCTTCTCCTTCTCCTTCTTCTCCTCTTCTTCCTTCTCCTTCTCGACCTCTCCTTCTCTCCTCCTTCTCTCCTCCTTCTCTCCTCCTCTTACCATAAAAGGCGGAGGATCTTCGTCTCTACGTCTTCTTCTCCTTCTTCTTCTTCTCTTTCCCCCAGGTCTTCCTTCTCCTTCTTCCCAGGTTCCTTCTTCCTCTAATCTTTTCTTACCTGTCTTCCTTTCGTACTTTCTCCTTCTTCTCCTTCCTCTTCTTCTTCTCTTCTTCTTCTTCTTCTTCTTCTTCTTCTTCTTCTTCTCCTTCTTCTTCTTCTCCTTCTTCTCCTTCTTCTCCTTCTTCTCCTGTTCCTTCTTTTCCTTCTTTTTCTCATCGTTATCTTCTCCATCTCTTTCATTAGTATTACTATTATTATTATTATTGTTGTTATTGTTGTTGTTGTTGTCCTTTACACGTTTTGTGTTGTTATGTTTACAGAGTGTGTGTACGTTTATTCAACAAAGCTGTTTAATATTACAGAATTTAATCTGGATTTTACGAGGTATTTTTCTTTGCGGACTTGTATACATTATGTGGTGTGTGTGGTGTGTGTGTGTGTGTGTGTGTATTGGTGCGTTGTGTGTATGTGTGTGTGTGTTTATGGTGTGTGTGTGTGTGTGTGTGTGTGTACATTATGTTTGTGTGTGTGTGTGTGTACATTATGTGTGTATGTGGTGTGGTGTGGGGGAACATTATTTGTGTGTGTGTGTGTGTGTACTGTGTGTTGTGTGTGTGTGTGTGTGTGTTGTGGTGTTTGTGTGTGTGTGTGTGTGTGTGTGTGTGTGTGTGTGTGTCCCTTATGTGTGTGTGTGTGTTGCTTGTGTGTGTGTGGGGTTGTTGTGTGTGTGTGTGTGTATTGTTGTGTGTGTGTGGGTGTGTGTACTGTGGTGTTATGGTGTGTATGTGTGTGTGTGTGTGTGTGTGTACATTATGTGTGTGTGTGTGTGTGTGTGTGTGTGTGTGTGTGTACATTATGTGTGTGTGTGTGTGTGTGTACATTATGTGTGTGTGTGTGTGTGTGTGTGTACATTATGTGTGTGTGTGTGTGTACTTATGTGTGTGTGTGTGTGATGTGACATTGTGTGTGTGGTGTGTGTGTGTACATGTGTATGTGTGTGCGTGTGTGTGTATGTGTGTGTGTTGTACATTATGTGGTGTGTGTGTGTGTGTGTGTGTGTGTGTACCTTATGTGTGTGTGTGTGTGTGTGTGTGTGTGTGTGTGTTTACCTGTGTGTGTGTGTGTGTGTGTGTGTGTGTGTGTCCATGTGTGTCCTGTGTGTGTGGTGTTATGTGTGTGTGTGTGTACATGTGTGGTGTGTGGTACATTATGTGTGTTGTGACATTATGTGTGTGTGTGTGTACATTTATGTGTGTGTGTGTGTGTGTGTGTGTACATTATGGAGTCAGTAACAGTGTTTAATAAAGGACTGAATATAAGAAATAATATAAAATATAAAATTCTCTATAATATTGAATCGTAACTGATCTTTATTCTTTCACCTGCTGGTTTCATCCATTTCAGACTTTTATCTGTGAATGTTCACATGAACATCAACGCCATCAACCTGCAGACGCTTCGCAACGATGAGCAACCTGACTGTTACAGCTTCAGTGTCAGGGCAAGTGTACATACACTTACACACACTCACACACACGTACATACATATATACATAGATACACACACAAACTCCCACACGCACACACACACACACACACACACACACACACATATATGGTCACACTCATACAAGTACACAGACACACACACATGTGTAAATTAATTTCTACATTTTTATCCCTAATGAAAAATTCCGGAATGACGGTGGAAAGAAAAACGTTGTGAAAGTTGAGAAAGACTGAGAAATGAACATCTTCCTCTACACCAGATATTTATTGATTACAGTTCCATCATTGCTGAGGTTCTCACCTGTTTCTGGTGATTCTGTAGCAGAAGAACTTTATATTAATTACAGTCCAAATCCATCTTCATACTTTTGTAGTTTGAGTTGATTTTGTTATAAATCATAATTTCCCGAATTGCAAAAAGAGAGAAACACTTCCCTTTTTTCACAAACAGAGTCAGCAGCATTTTCCACTTCTAACCACGGCTTCTCAGTCCTGTGTGTGTGTGTGTGTGTGTGTGTGTGTGTGTGTGTGTGTGTGTGTGTGTGTGTGGTTTCTGGGTTTATGTAATTGTGACATGGTGCTGCAGTAATTCTCAGTCACACTCCAGAGAAAGCAGTGTAGGATTTTTTGTACTTTCCAGTTAAATGTGATTCAGAGCTGTTTTTCACACTGTGTTTATTTGTGTAACAATGTGTTTATTTGTGTAACACTGTTTCAGTCGCATCATGTTTATTTGTGTAACACTGTTTCAGTCGCATCATGTTTATTTGTGTAACACTGTTTCAGTCGCATCATGTTTATTTGTGTAACACTGTTTCAGTCGCATCATGTTTATTTGTGTAACACTGTTTCAGTCACATCATGCTTATTTGTGTAACACTGTTTCAGTCACATCATGCTTATTTGTGTAACACTGTTTCAGGCGCATCATGTTTATTTGTGTAACACTGTTTCAGGCGCATTATGTTTATTTGTGTAACACTGTTTCAGGCGCATTATGTTTATTTGTGTAACACTGTTTCAGTCGCATCATGTTTATTTGTGTAACACTGTTTCAGTCACATCATGTTTATTTGTGTAACACTGAAACTGAAAAAATACCTTCTGCATTTAATCACCTGATGATCAGATATGTGAATGTGCATATAGAAATAGTTAAACAGTTGTTGTTGTTGTTGTTGTTGTTGTTGTTGTGTTGCAGGTGGTGTTTGAAAATAGTGCACAGAGCGGGAGGATGAGGGTGTATGTGCATGGTGGTGTTGGTGTGAGTGTGTGTGCAAACGCTAAAATCTCTGGATCCAGTGAGTAACTACTTCACATAAGTAAAGTAGAACATCAGCTCCAGCTGTTCCTCACACTGCACACCCAGCTGTTCCTCACACTGCACACCCAGCTGTTCCTCACTGTACATCCAGCTGTTCCTCACACTGCTCATCCAGCTGTTCCTCACACTGCACACCCAGCTGTTCCTCACTGAACATCCAGCTGTTCCTCACACTGCACATCCAGCTGTTCCTCACACTGCACATCCAGCTGTTCCTCACACTGCACACCCAGCTGTTCCTCACACTGCACATCCAGCTGTTCCTCACACTGTATATCCAGCTGTTCCTCACACTGCACATCCAGCTGTTCATCTCACTGCACACCCAGCTGTTCCTCACACTGCACACCCAGATGTTCTCACACTGTACATCCAGCTGTTCTTCACACTGCACTCCCAGTTGTTCCTCACACTGCACATCCAGCTGTTCCTCACACTGCACATCCAGCTGTTCCTCACACTGCACATTCAGCTGTTCCTCATACTGCACTCCAAGCTGTTCCTCTCACTGCACTCCCAGCTGTTCCTCACACAGTAGCCAATTATTTCTAACTTCACCTCATCCCATTGTATTACACAGAAAAAACTAAAAGAAATGTATATTATTCAAAATAAAATATTTTTACATGTCACACTTAAACCTTTCATTTTATTATTCACACTCCAGTTCTTGTGTTTTTAACCTTTTACATAGTTTATTTCAGAAAAACCACATAAATGTGTGTGTGTGTGTGTGTGTGTGTGTGTGTGTGTGTGTGTGTTATGTGCAGATGCAGTCAGTCACTTCCTGCTGATGGTGCTGTACGATTTACTGGTTGTTGTGGTGTCTGTGATCTCCCTGGTGCTCTGCACACGCTCAGTAAAAGCCGGCATGCGCCTAGTCACTGTGAGTCAGCACACACATATGATGTTGAAAATGTGTAAGTAATGAGGATGAGGATGATGATGAAGAGTGAAAGTGATGATGGTGATGATGATGATGATGAAGAGTGAAAGTGATGATGTTGGTGATGATGATGATGATGATGATGATGATGATGGTGATGATGATGATGATGATGATGATGATGATGATGATGATGATGATGAGGATGATGATGATGATGAAGAGATGAGTGAAGTGATGTGATGAAATGATGATGATGATGAGATGATAATGATGTGAAATGATGAATGATGATGATGATGATGATGATGATGATGTGATGACGATGATGATGGATGATGATGATGATGATGATGATGAAGTGATGATGGTGAGGATGATGAGATGATGATGGTGATGACGACGGATGATGCTGAGGATGTGATGATGAGAGGTGATGAAAGGATGTGATGATGTGAAATGGATGATGTGATGATGAAGAGTAAAGTGATGATGGTGATGATGATGATGATGATGATGAAGTAAAGTGAGGATGTGATGATGGATGTGTGATGATGATGCTGATGATGATGGGGTGACGTGATGATGATGATGATGATGAATGATGATGGTGATGGTGATGATGATGGTGATGAGTGATGATGGTGTGATGATGTGATGGATGATGATAAGGGTGCTGATGATGATGATGATGTGTGATGATGATGGTGATGATGATGATGATGCTGTAAAGTGATGATGGTGATGATGATTGATGATGATGATGATGGATGATGATGATGAAGAGTGATGAGGTGATGTGATGATGATGTGGTGATGATGATGGATGATGATGGTGATGATGATGATGATGATGAAGAGTATTGTGTATTATTAGGAATATGCTGCGTTCGTTAGAGTACAGAGAGGGAAGACGTTTTCTTCAGCAGAGAGAATGGAGTTCATTAATGGCTGGAACATTTTAATTATAATCAGTGACTCACTTACTGTTATTGCGACATCACTGAAGATCTGCATTCTGTTCAAGGTAACACACACACACACACACACACACACACACACACAGTGTTTATCTGCATTTATATATATATCTATATATATATATATATATATATATATATATATATATATATATATATATATATATATATATTAAAATTTTTGTTATTTCAATTTTTTTTTTTTTTTTTTTTTTATGAGCACCCCTGATAACTTTTCATATTACTGATTAATGATGGAACAGTGACTGAGTCTATGTGTGTGTGTGTGTGTGTGTGTGTGTGTGTGTGTGTAGGTCCTGTCTAATTACACTGTATGCAGTACTCTGTTGGGTACCGCCACTCTGTTAGTGTGGATTGGAGTTCTGCGTTACCTCAGATTCTTTCAGAAATATAATGTAATCTTTCCCACATACATCCACACACTTTTACAAATCCATCAGACACATTCTCACATGTAAAACCATTACATGTGTGTTTTGTGTGTGTGTGTGTGTGTGTGTGTGTGTGTGTGTGTACAGATCCTGATTGTCACTATGAGGGCTGCATTACCCAGTGCTCTGCGCTTCTCTCTCTGTGCAGTGATGATTTATCTCAGCTACTGTTTCTGTGGATGGATTGTACTCGGACCTCACCATGAAAATGTGTGTTATACATAATTAGGACCATCCTGAGAGAGTCCACTAATATTGTTAAAGCCTGTGTGTGGGTGTGTGTGTGTGTGTGGTGTGTGTGTGTGTGTGTGTGTGTGTGTGTGGTGAATCGCAGTTCCGGTCATTCCACACAGCAGCGTATTGTTTATTATCGATGATTAATGGAGATGAGATCTACGCCACCTTCACAAAGCTGAGGGGGAAAAGCACTCCGGTGTGGTTCTTCAGCAGATTCTACATCTACAGCTTCGTCTTCATCTTCACCTACATGGTGCTCAGCCTCTTCATCGCCATTATCACTGACACCTACGAGATCATCAAGGTGACACACCACACACACACACACACACACACACAGTCCCAGTCTGGTGCTGTTTCTCTCTAGTTCATCATTTGCTCATATCTGTATTTGTGTGTGTGTTTGTGTGTGTGTGTGTGTGCATGTGTGTGTGCAGAAGCAGCAGCATGGAGAAGTGTTCTCTGATCTGCAGAGGTTTATGGCTGAGTACAGAGATTCTCCAGCACCAGTGAAAACAGAGACTCTCAGACACTCACACACAAATACAGAGACTATTGCGTGGTCACGTAATCACACACACACACACACTCGCGCGTGCTTATATACACACACACACACACACACACAAGAACAGATGAACGTAAACACTCACAGGTGCTCACACACACACACTCACAACACACATTCACACACACACTACACACACGTTCTCACACACACTAACACATGTTCACACACACTAACACACGTTCTCACACACACTACACACACTCACACACACACTACACACACACACGTTCACACACACTAACACACGTTCACACACACTAACACACGTTAACACACGTTCTAACACACACACACTAACACATGTTCACACACACTAACACACTCACACACACTAACACACGTTCACACACACTAACACACGTTCTCACACACACTAACACATGTTCACACACACACACTAACACACGTTCACACACACTAACACACGTTCCACACACACACACTAACACACGTTCACACACAAACACACACTCCAACACTAACACACGTAACACACACGTTACACACACACACTAACACACGTTCACACACACTAACACACGTTCACACACACACACACGTTCACACACACTAACACACGTTCACACACACACACTAACACACGTTCACACACACACACACGTTCACACACACTAACACACGTTCAAACACACACTAACACACGTTCACACACACTCACACGTGCTAACACACTTTCACACACACTAACACACGTTCACACACACTCACACACTAACACACGTTCACACACACTTCACACACACGTTAACACACGTTCACACACACTAACACACGTTCACACACACACACACACTCACACACACAACACACGTTCACACACACTCACACACACACACACTAGCACACGTTCACACACACTAACACACGTTCACACACACTAACACACGTTCACACACACACTAACACACGTTCCCACGCCACACACACACACACACACACTCACACAACACACAGCCACACGTTCACACACACTAACACACGTTCACACCACACACACACACACACACTCACACACACACTAAACACACGTTCACTACAGGGGAGAGGGGCCACACACGTACACACACACAGGTTGCACACACACACACACACACACACACACACACACGTTCAACACACAACACACGTTCACACACACACACACACTACACACACGTTCACACACACACACTCACACACACACACTAACACACTTACAGTTTTTTCTGATGTCTTAAACCCTTACAGTGATTCTTATTGCACAATTTCTAAAACTATTAATACTTATAGAAAAACCACTCACTGAGTTAGTAAAACTAAAAGCACAAACACTGCTTCACACTCAGTTTGTCATTTTGTAACACACACTTTGCAAAACTGTACGCACAATTCACTGCACAACACTCAATTACCAACATTTCCAACACACTACTAGCAAAATGATACACATGTATGGCTATCATTAACACTACTTACTGGCTGGCACACTGTCTGGGCACACTTTCACATGTGAAAACTGTTTTAGATCATTAGTTCACTTTACAATCAGCCTAAGCACTATAAATAAGCCACAGGTAAACTGTCTATGTGGAGTACAATGGAAGGAGCAGGTAAAGAGTGAGAAGAGTGAGAATCAGAGGAGGCCGAGGGAGAGGACGTGGAGGTGAAGAAGTTAGAGGAAGAGGACAAGGAGGAGCAAGAAGAGGACGAGGAGGGGAAAGAGGAAGGGTAAGAAGAGTAAGAAATAGAATAAATGATGACATCAGAGCTACAATAGTGGACCATGTCATCAACCATGGGATGACCCTGAGGGAAGCTGGCCAACGGGTTCAGCCTAATTTGAGGCGCTACACTGTGGCAAGCATCATTAGGAACATTTCCGAAATGAGAATGGGTGAGTACTTTGTAGCACTGCCATACTCTAATGAGAAACACAACAGTACCATACATGCAAAAATACTGAAACACTCCAGAGTAAGAGACCCATATAGTGAACATGGTGATTGCCAATAATGCAATAAGACTGTGCGAAATACAGCAGCGCATAATTGATAATGACACCATCTTTCAAAATAAACACAGTGTAAGCATTTCTGCACTAAGTCGTGTACTTGCGCGCCACAGAATAAGAATGAAGCAAATTGTACAGAGTTCCTTTCGAGAGAAACACAGAACGTGTAAAGCAACTGCGATATGACAATGTGCAGGTAAGCTATAGTGTCATTGGTTCAGAATTTGGAAGTGCATACTGTAGTGCTGTGCATGGGCCTGATGTGTTGCATTTGTTTTGTCTTGTCCAGAGAGTGATGGAACTAGAAGCAGATGCCATGGGACATGAGCTACTTTTTGTAGATGAGGCTGGTTTTAACCTCAGTAAAACCAGGAGACGTGGCAGGAACATTATTGGACACCATGCCATCATCAATGTCCCAAGACAACGTGGTGGTAACATAACCATGTGTGCAGCTATAAGCCAAAATGGTGTTATTCACCATCATGCAACCATCGGCCCATACAACACTGCACACATTATTGCATTCCTGGACACCTTACATGACATGCTCAGAGACCAGAGCATACCCGATATGTCATCATATGGGACAATGTTAGTTTCCATAGGGCTGCTTTGGTCCGCAACTGGTTTACAGACCACCCATCCTTCATGGCACTCAACCTCCCTCCATACTCTCCATTCTTAAATCCCATCGAGGAGTTCTTCTCTGCCTGGCGCTGGAAAGTGTACGACCGTCATCCTCCTCAACAGGAAGCCCTTTTACAGGCAATGGAGGAGGCATGTGGGGATATTGACCAGGCATCATGTCAGGCCTGGATACGGCATTCAAGGAGATATTTTCCCCGTTGCCTTGGACTGGAGGACATTGCCTGCGATGTGGACGAAATTTTGTGTCCGGACCCAGAAAGACGACATGATATCGGCTGATTGTCTTTTTTCCCTTTTTTTTGTGAAATTACTATTTTGTGTTCTGACTTTGTCTTAGTTTTGATGAGTGTGAATAAACACCAATACTTGAAGTTTGGATCCTTGTATGTTTACATGACACTATGACAAAAGTATGACCTCAAATTGACATCTGTACACAGAGAAAGCTAAAGCCAGATGTGTTTTGTATTCATACCATCAGTGTGCAGTTGGCGCATTGTGTGTTAGTAGATGATGACTTGTGTGTACTGTTTGATAAGAAAACACCATTTTTACGAAGGTGTGAAGAGTTAATCTCGCTGTGTTCACTTTTACAAGAGAACTACAATGTTTTGATAATTGGGTGAAAGCTTTTCTTATTTGTGTGTAGAGTTTTGCAAAAATAGCCAATAGTTACAAAAAATGTGCTTAAGCAATCAGAAAAAACTGTAAGAAGATAATGATTATACTGCAGTATTATTTTTTTCTGTTTTATTTACTGTCACACTTTGAGGTGTTTTGGTCAGAAAAGCGTACTCATCATTTCTGTAGCAGTTTCCTGCTTTCACAGCCGGGTTTGAGGTGTTCATGGAGGACTACTTTATCTCCGGTCCCACAAATCAACACACACGATTGGCCAGATGATCCAATTTCACATAAAAGTCACCAACAATTAATACTTTGTACATAGAAGTAGGAATATTTGTGATGAAATCTGAAAATGGGAAAATCATATAATAATCTATCATTTATAGCCCTGGAGGTTTTATAAATAATTATTAAAGGAACTGAATGACTAGCCTTGCTTTTGGATGCTAAATATATTATGTTAATGTAGCGAACATCAAATGAATTACATGTGTGTTTAGTTTTATGTGATGTTTATGTGATTATATTATAATAAATATTCAGAGGGAGTGAAAATACACACTTACATTACTTTATTATTACTCAGGTAAAAATACACATATATAAAGTTTTAATAATCTGCTAAAAAGTGAAATACTGACTTTTACTTCTTTTACTGAAGTTAAGTTTGCATTGATTTAACATTTGGTTTATCAGTAAAATAAATATGTAGTGATTCGATTTTTTGTAACTATATCCAGGACGGCTTCATTTAATGCTAGATATTAATTTGGCCCTCAAAATTGCTTTAAGGTTCCTCTGTAAGGGTTCTCCTCACTGAGCGCTGTAAGGTTCCTCTATAAGGGTTCTCCTCACTGAGCGCTTTAAGGTTCCTCGGAGGGTTCTCCTCACTGAGCTCTGTAAGGTTCCTCTATAAGGGTTCTCCTCACTGAGCTCTTTAAGGTTCCTCTGTAAGGGTTCTCCTCACTGAGCTCTTTAAGTTTCCTCTGTAAGGGTTCTCCTCACTGAGCTCTTTAAGGTTCCTCTGTAAGGGTTCTCCTCACTGAGCTGTTTTAGTGGAGGGGTTAGGATTTAGGGTTAGGGGATAGGGGTTAGTTATAGGGGTTTAGGGTTTAGGGGTTAGGTATAGGGGTTTAGGGGGATTTAGGGGTTTTAGGGGTTAGGTTAGGGTTTAGGGTTTAGGGGTTTAGGGTTAAGGTTTAGGGGTTAGGTTAGGGTTTAGGGGTTAGGGTTTAGGGGTTAGGTATAGGGATTTAGGGGTTAGGTATAGGGGTTTAGGGGTTAGGGTTTAGGAGTTAGGTATAGGGGTTTAGGGGTTAAGGTTTAGGGGTTAGGTATAGGGGTTTAGGGGTTAGGGTTTAGGGGTTAGGTATAGGGGTTTAGGGGTTAGGTATAGGGATTTAGGGGTTAGGTATAGGGGTTTAGTTTAGGTTAGGGTTTAGGGTTTAGGGGTTAGGTATAGGGATTTAGGGGTTAGGTATAGGGGTTTACTCGGTTCGGGGTTAGGGTTTAGGGGGGTTAGGGGTTTAGGGGTTAGGTATAGGGGTTTAGGGGTTAGGTATAGGGGTTTAGGGGTTAAGGTTTAGGGGTTAGGTATAGGGGTTTAGGGGTTAGGGTTTAGGGGTTAGGGGTAGGTTTAGGGTATGGGGTTAGGGGTTAGGTTAGGGTATAGGGGTTAGGTAGGTTTAGGGGTTTAGGGGTTAGGGGTAGGGTTTAGGGGTTTTAGGGGTTAGGGGTTAGGTTCGGGGTATAGGGGTAGGGTTAGGGGTTAGGGGTATAGGGGTCGGGGTTAGGGGTTAGGTATAGGGGTTTAGGGGTTAGGTATAGGGGTTTTTAGGGTTAGGGTTTAGGGGTTAGGGGTTCGGTATAGGGGTTTAGGGGTTAGGGTTTAGGGGTTAGGGGGGTTAGGGGTTAGGGTTAGGGGGTTCGGTCTCCGGGTTTCGGGGTTTATCGGGGTTTAGGGGTTAGGGTTAGGGTTAGTTCGGTTTAGGGGTTAGGTTAGGGGTTAGGGGTTATAGGGGTTTAGGGGTTAGGGGTATAGGGGTCGGTTAGGGGTTTTTAAGGTATAGGGGTTTAGGGTTTAGGGGTAAGGTATAGGGGTTTAGGGGTTAGGTATATGGGGGGTTTCTAGGGGTTTGGGTATTTTAGGGGTTAGGTTTTAGGGGGTTTAGGGGGGTTTAGGGGGGTTTAGAGGTTAGGGTTTAGGGTTTAGGGGTTAGGTATAGGGATTTAGGACCCGCTCATGGATGAGGCTGAGGCTTTTCGGCTTAAACACCTGCGTCTTCGCGTGTCACGTGCGCGCCATGGGCCAATCGGAAAGCCGTATCCTGGCTGCCAGGTGACGGCTACACCAATCAGCGTCGGGATTAGTGTTTATGGGAAAACTGTGCTGGTTTTGTCGGTGTGTAAACACCTGTAGCGCGTGCGACGACGTGAATAAACACACACACACGCGCGCGGTTCATATTAATCTCACACACTCACAGTGAGTCCTGGTTACGTTTATTTGGAAAAGATCAAATCCGGAGATCCACTGAATCAGGAGTAAAGGTGAGGAACACACCTGTCTGCTAATGCTAACGGATTAACAGGACCGTGTGTGTGTGTGTGTGTGTGTGTGTGTGTGTGTGTGTGTGTGTGTGTGTGTGTGGTGTGTGTGTGTGTGTGTGTGTTTGTTTGTTTGTGTGTGTGTGTAACATCGCTCTCGGAATTTATTATAACACGTGATTTAGCGCAGTTAGCCTGACGTCATCGTTGTGTTTCCTGTTATCGATTTAATGTATGATCAGGTAAATAAGTAACAGGTTCTGAATCCACCTGTACACACTTTGGGTTCTCCTGAACTTCTCCAGGTGAGTATTGCTGCTTTACCTCAGGTTAAACACACACACACACACACACACACACACACACACACACACACACACACACAC
This sequence comes from Kryptopterus vitreolus, assembly GCA_030449085.1. Classification (NCBI taxonomy): domain Eukaryota; kingdom Metazoa; phylum Chordata; class Actinopteri; order Siluriformes; family Siluridae; genus Kryptopterus; species Kryptopterus vitreolus. The sequence goes on from JACRUU010000017.1 coordinate 15,771, forward strand.
AGGGAACAGAAGCTGCTCCAGATCATCTTCAGGTGAGTCTGTATAAAAACACTGGTGTTTGCCAATCTGATGGTTTTAGTCAGAACAGAACTCCTGCTGTATTAACAAGCAGTGAAGCTGAGATGTTCCTCTCAGATCTTACAGTTTTTATACCACATTTCTCTCATCCATCATATCATCCATCATGTTCTGTAATCCAAACATCCCCTGTTACACCGTGTACCATGGAACCAGCAGGACTTTCCACCAGGACAAAAGATTAAAAATACTGCACATATAAAACTCAGCACTTTATTCTGAATTCTAAAAGCTACAGTTCATCTACATCATGCCATCGCTGGGATCTCAGCAGTTAAAGTCCCGGGCTACTGATCGGAAGGTCGGGGGTTCAAGCCCCGATATCACCAAGTTGCCACTCCTTAAACAAGAACTGACCCTGGCTGACCCTGAACTCTGACCCTGCACTTTGAACTGGGATATGCAAATAAATCATTTCACTGTACTGTAATTTTGATGTGATAAATAAAGACTGTTGTATTCTGTAGGTGGTGGAAACGTCTCTCTCAGCAGCAGGCATGAGGAGATACTTAATAGTACATAGGACTTTGACTAGTAGATCAATAGTAGCGTTCTTACAGCTTTACGCTTTATACGTGTGTGTGTGTGTGTGTGTGTGTGTGTGTGTGTGTGTGTGTGTGTGTGTGTGTGTGTGTGTGTGTTTTCAGCACTGCTTTGTGTTTGGAGATGGGAGATCAGTGGACACCACAGACAAATGTGATGATGTCAGATCCTTGTCTGGGTATACACACACACACACACACAGAGTCGGATCTCCCTTGAGTGTGTAGAGGAGGAGTCTGCTTCCTCTTAGTGCAGTTTCACATTTTACAACTTGCAGGATGTAATTATTTCATAGTGATTGTTTAGTGGTTATGTGAGCAGCTTCTCAGATGGGTTCCTCTACGGGTTCCTCTACGGGTTCCTCTGCAGCTCCTTTAGATTCTTCATTTTTCTGTGTAAATTCTATAACATTTTTGCATTTTGCAATTATACATGTAACATAAACTGTGTTTCAGACCCAAAAGACCTGTTGAGCATTTCCCACATCAGTGTGTCCCATCAAACACACACACTCCCTTCCACACACTCCTACAGCGTACTGAGCGCCTTCTGTACTGAGGACAACATCGCACAGTGTGTCACCTATATCAACCAGGTGTGTGTGTGTGTGTGTGTGTGTGTGTGTGTGTGTGTGTGTGTGTGTGTGTGTGTGTGTGTGTGGTGGAGGTGGATGTTTAAATGCCTGGACCTGAATGGTGTGTGTTTGTGATGTAACTGTAACGCTTTCAGTCAGTGTACAGGTGATGTGTGTGTGTGTGTGTGTGTAGGAGGCCAGCTCTCTGGGTCTGTGTGGTGTGTGTGTTGAACCCAGAGGAGGTTCTAATGGCCTGAGTGCTGTTCCTGCCCTGAACCTGCTGTTTGAGCTCCTCCAGCTGCAAAGGAAACATCTGCGCACCCTGCAAGAGCTCGAGCACCATCAGCTGAAGAACTGCAGCGACCTGGAGCACCTTCAGCACAACAACTCACGCCTAAAAGTACACAACTACACACGATTTATTTAGTATTACACCAGCAGGTGATCGGTCCTGTAGTAGTGATATCTTCTGCCTGTGAGAAAATAGAAGCCAGATCACTACATGGTTATGGACGTCTCATGTCACAGAGCAGAATCCCTTACCTGCTCCCTGCTCCCATCCCATAATCCCACACTTTAATTATCCAGCCATTACTGATGCCTGTGACACTGCATATCGTGTACATTTCATTTACTGTGTGTGTGTGTGTGTGTGTGTGTGTGTTAGGACCAACTGGAACACACCCGCAGAGAGAACTCTGGTCTTCATGAAGGAGAGCGTCAGCTGCACCTGAAGATCAGAACACTGCAAAGTTGCCTGAAGTCCGAGAAAGAAGAAGTAAAACTGATCAAACATTTCATTTCAATTCAATTCTGCAGCTTGTATAACTTTTTATAATGAACATTGTCTCAAAGCAGCTTTACACAGTTAGTGCAGTTAGAATGTAAAGATTACTCTTTTAGTGTGTTGTTTATGTGTGCGCTGGTGGTGAAGGAAAAACTCCCTGAGATGGAAAACAAGACAAGAGAGGAACCAGACTGAAGAAGGAACCACATCCTCATGTGGGTGACACGGAATGTGTGTTTATTACAGATAAACCATGTTGAGGAGATCAAATGTAAACTGTAGGCGAGTCACAACCCATCCTCCAAGATCCCGAGTGGCTCCATAATTTCTCCGATCTCCAGGACGTTCAGGAACATTCAAGCAGAATGGTCTCCAATCGATGAGAAAAGCATTCTGGAACAATTCAAGCAGGGACATGAGAGGGTGAGGGGCAGGGACACGATGAGAAAAGCATGATGACTGAGGCAGGGAACTGCACTGGGCAGGGACACTGGGACACTGAGAGGGGCAGGGACACTGAGAGGGGAGAGGGGCACGGACACTGAGAGGGGCACGGACACTGAGAGGGGCAGGGACACTGAGAGAGGCAGGGACACTGAGAGGGGCAGGGACACTGAGAGAGGCAGGGACACTCGGAGGGAGGAGAGAGGGGCAGGGACACTGAGAGGGGCAGGGACACTGAGAGAGGCAGGGACACTGAGAGGGGCAGGGACACTGAGAGAGGCAGGGACACTGAGAGAGGCAGGGACACTGAGAGGGGCAGGGACACTGAGAGGGGCAGGGACACTGAGAGGGGAGGGACACTGGTCACCCAGAGGTAGCATATATATATAAATAAAAAACAGAAAGCCTAATACAGATCTTTGTGGAACACCAAACTTTACCTCAGAGTGTGTGAAGAAATCACCATTTACATCTACACACTGATAACCATCAAATCAGATGTAAACCAGGACAGAGATCTTCCCTTTATTCCAACATCTTCTAATATAACATCTAGATCAATGTCATCAGTGGTGTATAAAACTGCACTAAGATCACAACTTCACACCATCCAACCTCCATCTGCACAACCTCACACCATCCAACCTCCATCTGCACAACCTCACACCATCCAACCTCCATCTGCACAACCTCACACCGTCCAACCTCCATCTGCACAACCTCACACCGTCCAACCTCCATCTGCACAACCTCACACCACCGTCCAACCTCCATCTGCACAACCTCACACCGTCCAACCTCCATCTGCACAACCTCACACCGTCCAACCTCCATCTGCACAACCTCACACCGTCCAACCTCCATCTGCACAACCTCACCGCATCCACCGTCCAACCTCCATCTGCACAGCCTCACACCGTCCAACCTCCATCTGCACAGCCTCACACCGTCCAACCTCCATCTGCACAGCCTCACACCGTCCAACCTCCATCTGCACAGCCTCACACCGTCCAACCTCCATCTGCACAACCTCACACCGTCCAACCTCCATCTGCACAGCCTCACACCCTCTTTCTGTGTTTGTCACTTGGTGTAATGTGGGGTAACAGTTGCCTCTCATGTTGGATGTTTGTTTAGGTGCAGAAGCTCCAGAACATTATTTCCAGTCGAGCCACTCAATACAGCCATGATGCCAAACGCAGAGAGAGAGAGTGCACCAAACTTAAAGAACGTCTGAACCAGCTGCTGGTGGATAAGAGGGACAAAAAGCTTGGTAAAAAATAATGCATTTTACTGTGTGATTGTGTCACTGTGATTGTGATTAATGGGATTGTGGTACTGTGTGATGGTAATGGAGTAAATACTGTTCCTTACACTCCCATTCCACTGCTCCCAAATCCATTATTCCACTGTTCCATAACCCCCTGACTCCACTGTTCCTCCCCTAATTCCCCATTCTACTGTTCCTTAATTCCACTGCTTCCTTATCCGCCTATTCCAGTACATGTCCTGAACTCCATTCCTCCTAAATTATATCCAACACATAAATACCACATTGCATTATGGGGATTCTGTCTACAGTGTTATGTCCTTTAAGTGCAAAATCTAAAAACTGTGTGTGTGTGTGTGTGTGTGTGTGTGTGTGTGTGTGTGTGTGTGTGTGTGTGTGTGTGTGTGTAGCTATTGAAGTGGTGGTGAACTGTGTAAGTCGTTCTGATGGGAAGAGAGGAATGTGGAAGACGAGCAGGATGGAGGCGAGGTGAGATCCTCCTCTTAATGATTACAGTAATGATGAGTTAATCTGCTAAATTTATTATACGTGTGTGTGTGTGTGTGTGTGTGTGTGTGTGTGTGTGTGTGTTAGACATGAAGGTGAGATGTATCAAGCTCTGCTGAGTAATTATGAGGTCAGACAGCAGGCTCTGGTGCAGGAGAATTCTGAGCTGAAGAAGCTGCTGCAGCACATCAAGAAGGACATGGTGTCTATTCTCAACTCCAATACACACTGCAGCAGGACAGAGGACAGTCTGGACCAGGTACACACACACACACACACACACACACACACACACACACACACACACACACACACACACACACATGCGGACAAACCATTATGGATATATATTCCTGATTTTTGTGAGCTGAATATTTAGTGTGTCGCTGTTTGTACGTGTGTGTGTGTGTGTGTGTGTGTGTGTGTGTGTGTGTGTGTGTGTGTTAGGTAAACTCTGAGCCTGATGATGCAGAATACAGTAAAGAGAATCTGGAGCAGGTGTGTGTGGATGCGCGAGAACAACTGACCAACAGCATACGCCTGCAGTGGAGAAAACTAAAGACTCGACCACAGGGTGTGTACAACACACACACACACGCGCACACTCGACACACAGGGTGTGTACAACACTCACACACACGCGCACACTCACACACAGGGTGTGTACAACACACACACACACGCACACACACTCGACACACAGGGTGTACACACACACACACACACACTCGACACACAGGGGTGTGTGCACACTCACACACATGTGTGTCACACACCACACAAGCAGTACACACTCGGAGGTGTGATGGGGTGTGACACACTGATGTACACACACACAGGTGTGTGTCGTACAGTGCACACCACACGCTGTACAGTCCACAGGGTGTGTGTACAGGTGTTAACACTCGACCACAGGTGTGTCACACACAACACCAGTGTGTACAGTGTGTCACACACGCAAACAACTCGACACCACAGGGTGGAGAACTGACCACATGCACACACACTCGACACATGACACAGGGTGTGTACACACACGCACACACACACAGGTTTGTCAAACAACAACGCACACACACTCGACACACAGGGTGTGTACAACACACACGCACACACACTCGACACACAGGGTGTGTACAACACTCCACGACACACTCACAACACACAGGGGTGTTAACCCAACACACACGGCGCACACTCACACACACACACACACACGCACACACACACACACTCGACACACAGGGTGTGTACAACACACACACACACAGTCACACACACACACACGCACACACTCGACACACTACAACACTCACACACACACACATCGACACAACACAACACACAGGGTGTGTGTACACACACTACAGCACACACTGACACACAGGGTGGGTACACAACACACACACACACGCACACACACTCGACACACAGGGTGTACAACACAACACGACACACACACTCGACACACAGGGTGTGACAACACTGGAAAACACACACACACACACGCCACACACGACACACAGGGTGTGTACACACACACACACACACACGCACACACACTCGACACACAGGTGTGTGTACAAACACACCACGCACACACACTCGACACACAGGGTGTGTACACACACTCACACACACGCACACACACACACCACCCACACACACACACTCGACACACAGGGTTGGTGCAACACTCAACACACACGCACACACACACTCGACACACAGGGTGTGTACAACACAGTGTGTGTACACACACACACACACACGCGACACACAGGGTGTACACACACTCACACACAGGGTGTGTACAACACTCACTCACACACACACAGGGTGTGCGTACAACACTCACACACACTCGACACACAGGGTGTGTACAACACTACACACACACACACACACACACGCACACAGGTGTGTACACACACTCAAACACGCACACACACTCGACACACGGGTGTGTACAAACACTCACACACACACACACAACACATCGACACACAGGGTGTGTACAACACTCACACACACGCGCACACTCGACACACAGGGTGTGTACAACACTCACACACACACACACACTCGACACACAGGGTGTGTACAACACTCACACACACGCGCACACTCGACACACAGGGTGTGTCACACACACACACACACGCACACACTCGACACACAGGGTGTGTACAACACTCTCACACACACACACACACACTCGACACACAGGGTGTGTACAACACAGGGTGTGTACAACACTCACACACACACACACACACACAGGGTGTGTACAACACACACACACACACACACGACACACACACTCGTCACACACACACACACAAACACACACACACACACACACACAGGGTGTGACTCACACACACACACTCGACACACAGGGTGTGTACAACACTCACACACACGCACACACACACACTCGACACACAGGGGGGCACACACTACAACACAGGTGTGTCGCACACTCACACCACGTCGACACACAGGGTGTGTACAACACTCACAC
>JACRUU010000017.1:27500-32500 GCA_030449085.1 Kryptopterus vitreolus
TTTTATTTACAGGATTATTTTTTACAGGATTTATTTTATTTACAGGATTTATTTTATTTACAGGATTATTTTATTTACAGGATTATTTATTTACAGGATTTATTTTATTTACAGGTTATTTATTTACAGGATTTTATTTACAGGATTATTTTATTTACAGGATTTATTTTATTTACAGGATTATTTTTTACAGGATTTATTACAGGATTATTTACAGGATTTATTTTATTTACAGGATTATTTTTTACAGGATTTATTTTATTTACAGGATTATTTTTTACAGGATTATTTTATTTACAGGATTTTTTACAGGATTTTATTTACAGGTTTTATTTATTATTACAGGATTTTATTTACAGGATTTATTTTATTTACAGGATTATTATTTACAGGATTTTATTTACAGGATTTATTTTATTTACAGGATTATTTATTTACAGGATTATTTTATTTACAGGATTATTTATTTACATTTATTTTATTTACAGGATTATTTATTTACAGGATTATTTATTTACAGGATTATTTTATTTACAGGATTATTTATTTACAGGATTATTTTATTTACAGATTATTTATTTACAGATTATTTTATTTACAGGATTATTTATTTACAGGATTTATTTATTTTATTTACAGGATTATTTTATTTACAGGATTATTTTATTTACAGGATTATTTATTTACAGGATTTATTTTATTTACAGGATTAGGATTATTTTTTACAGGATTATTTTATTTACAGGATTATTTATTTACAGGATTTATTTTATTTACAGGATTATTTTTATTTTTTACAGGATTTATTTTATTTACAGGATTATTTTTTACAGGATTTATTTTATTTACAGGATTATTTATTTACAGGATTTATTTTATTTACAGGATTATTTATTTACAGGATTATTTTATTTACAGGATTATTTATTTACAGGATTATTTTATTTACAGGATTATTTTTTACAGGATTTATTTTATTTACAGGATTATTTATTTTTTACAGGATTATTTTATTTACAGGATTATTTATTTACAGGATTTATTTTATTTACAGGATTATTTATTTACAGGATTATTTTATTTACAGGATTTATTTTATTTATTTTATTTACAGATTATTTTATTTACATGATTATTTTATTTACAGATTATTTATTTACAGATTATTTTATTTACAGGATTATTTATTTACAGGATTATTTTATTTACAGGATTATTTTATTTACAGGATTATTTTTTACAGGATTTATTTATTTTTATTTTTTACAGGATTTATTTTATTTACAGGATTATTTTTTACAGGATTTATTTTATTTACAGGATTATTTTATTTACAGGATTATTTTATTTACAGGATTATTTAATTTACAGGATTTATTTATTTACAGGATTATTTTTTACAGGATTATTTTATTTACAGGATTATTTTATTTACAGGATTATTTTATTTACAGGATTATTTACAGGATTATTACAGGATTATTTACAGGATTATTTTATTTACAGGATTTATTTTATTTACAGGATTTATTTTATTTACAGGATTATTTATTTACAGGATTTATTTTATTTACAGGATTATTTTATTTACAGGATTATTTATTTACAGGATTATTTTATTTACAGGATTATTTATTTACAGGATTTATTTTATTTACAGGATTATTTTATTTACAGGATTATTTATTTACAGTATTATTTTATTTACAGGATTATTTATTTACAGGTACAGGATTATTTTATTTACAGGATTATTTATTTACAGGTATTATTTTATTTACAGGATTATTTATTTACAGGATTATTTTATTTACAGGATTATTTATTTACAGGTACAGGATTATTTTATTTACAGGATTATTTATTTACAGGATTATTTATTTATTTATTATTACAGGATTATTTACAGGATTTTATTACAGGATTATTTACAGGATTATTTTATTTACAGGATTATTTATTTACAGGATTATTTTATTTACAGGATTTATTTTATTACAGGATTATTTTTTACAGGATTTATTTTATTTACAGGATTATTTATTTACAGGATTTATTTTATTTATTTTATTACAGGATTATTTTATTTACAGGATTTATTTTATTTACAGGATTATTTTTTACAGGATTTATTTTATTTACAGGATTATTTATTTACAGGATTATTTATTTACAGGATTATTTTTTACAGGATTATTTTTACAGGATACAGGATTATTTTATTTACAGGATTATTTATTTACAGGATTATTTTATTTACAGGATTATTTATTTACAGGATTATTTATTTACAGGATTTATTTTATTTACAGGATTTATTTTATTTACAGGATTATTTATTTACAGGATTATTTTATTTACAGGATTTATTTTTATTTATTTACAGGATTATTTATTTACAGGATTATTTATTTACAGGATTATTTTATTTACAGGATTATTTATTTACAGGATTTATTTATTACAGGATTATTTACAGGATTATTATACAGGATTATTTACAGGATTTATTTTATTTACAGGATTATTTATTTACAGGATTTATTTATTTTATTTACAGGATTATTTTATTTACAGGATTATTTTATTTACAGGATTATTTTATTTACAGGATTTATTTTATTTACAGGATTATTTATTTACAGGATTTATTTTATTTACAGGATTTATTTTATTTACAGGATTATTTATTTACAGGATTATTTATTTACAGGATTATTTATTTACAGGATTTTTTTTATTTTATTTACAGGATTATTTATTTACAGGATTATTTATTTACAGGATTTATTTTATTTACAGGATTATTTTATTTACAGGATTTATTTTATTTACAGGATTATTTATTTACAGGATTATTTTATTTACAGGATTATTTATTTACAGGATTTATTTTATTTACAGGATTATTTATTTACAGGATTTATTTTATTACAGGATTATTTACAGGATTATTTTATTTACAGGATTATTTTATTTACAGGATTATTTTATTTACAGGATTATTTTATTTACAGGATTATTTATTTACAGGATTATTTATTTACAGGATTATTTTATTTACAGGATTATTTATTTACAGGATTTATTTTATTTACAGGATTATTTATTTACAGGATTATTTTATTACAGGATTATTTTTTACAGGATTTATTTTATTTACAGGATTATTTTATTTTTTACAGGATTTATTTTATTTACAGGATTATTTATTTACAGGATTATTTTATTTACAGGATTATTATTTTTTACAGGATTTATTTTATTTACAGGATTATTTATTTACAGGATTATTTTATCCCAGTGGAAGTGCTGAATAAAGAGGCGAAATTCAGCATGATTCATCTTTTTTTTTTTGGATTCTTGAATCTTCATTAATTATTTTCTGTGTATAAAATTCAGTCCTTTCTGTTTAGCACTCTTAACAATATATCTTCAATATTTTCATCAACATTTGATAGTTTCTTGCTTTTATTGATAACAACAATCTTCTCAGTTTACCAGTCATAAGTTTGGACACAGCTAGTGTGAAGAATGAAAAATATAAAACATCCCTTACAAAAAAATGACTGCAGGTTTTTTTAATGGAATTATGCAGTTTTATTGCAGTATTGTTCAAAAAACTGCATGAATTTTTTTATAAGGGATATTTTGAGAAATTTCACACTTTTTATTTGCTACATAATTCCATATGTGTTTATTCAACGTTTTGATACCTTCAGTGAAAATCTGCAATGAAAATAAATAAAACCATAAATGGGAAGGTTTGAGTAATAGTGTATGTAGTGGCAAAACAATTTTCAAGGATAAAACATGAACCACAAACAGGAAATTCAGTACAATCAGAAAAGCGTGATAAATTCAACGACCAATTCATTAAAAAAACCCAAAACGACAGTATAAAAAAACATGATGAAACTGATCACTTTACATTTTCCTCATCTTCTCTTTTCAGACGCTTCTTCACTAAGAACACAGATCTCAGATCAGAGCTGAGAGAGAACGTCTGTAACTGTTAATGCAGTGATGACACTCGTGTACTGATCGTGTTCTTTTTTTTCTTTTCTTCTTTTTCTTTTTTTTCTTCTTTTCTTCTTTTTCTTCTTTTCTTCTTTTCTTCTTTTTCTTCTTTTTCTTCTTTTTCTAATGAACATTGTTTTAATCAAAATGCATTTTCTCTTTAATGCAAATCTTTTATTTTCTCTGGATCTGACCTTGATTTTATTAAGTTATTGATTTAAAACTTCATATTAAAATACATTTATTTTATTAAAATATATAAAAACAAATATATAAAAATAAAATATATTAAAATAAATGTATAAAATAAAAGTATTTCATTACGTTTCTGGGGAGGGGCAGAATCACTGGATGACCTGAACATGTGCTGAATGTTAATTCTGTATACACACAGATAGGGGGCGTTCTTTCATTTCCCTTCTCTTCCAGCGAGCACGAAACATCACAGGCTTTTCACCACCGTGTTCTCTCTGGATCTAATGAGGATCAAAGTTCCTGTTGTTCCGCAAACGATAAAGATCAGTGGATTTGATCTGCAAGTGAAAGAATTCAACCTGAAAAAGCACCAAGAAGAAAATTCCAACCTGCTGCTTGACCTTCCATGACCACTGATACACTGCAGAACAAAAGCACACACACACACACACACACACACACACACTTTTCCAGCAGAACGACTGGTGTGGATTGTAACACAATATTCTGGTTGTGTTCAGATGGAAGTTTATTGCACCTCGTTGTTGCGTACGTCTCAGTAGTATAACAATAGTGGTTTTAAGCGAAACATTATTAGCTCGCTAGCTAACACCTCCATATGGTAATAAATATAGCTAGCTAATTAGCAGTACATTGAAGTAAAGATTAATGATCTGTTTGGGTTTTTTAGCATTTGTTCTATAAATAAAATGGTTTCAGTGTGATTCGTATAAGATTATGTGTTGGTGAAATGACATGTAGCATATCCTAGTTAGCATAGCATC
>JACRUU010000017.1:45000-52500 GCA_030449085.1 Kryptopterus vitreolus
AGTGGTTAAGGGTAAGGGGTTGGAATTAGCGGTTTGGGATTAGCTGTTTGGGATTGGGGTTAGTGTGTAGGGATTAGTGTTTAGGGATTAGTGGTTAAGAGTAAGGGGTTGGAATTAGCGGTTTGGGATTGGGGTTAGTGTTTAGGGATTAAGGATTAGTGGTTAAGGGATTAGTCCAGTGTTTTCTCTCTAAACTGTGTGAAGGTCCAGACAAACAACTGACTGATGACCTTCTGACCTTGTAATCAAACATCAGTTCATAAATAAAACGAGAGTTCACTGAGTTCATCTCTCACTTGAGCTGTTTGGTTAACACTGCGTGTGTGAGAGAGTGTGTGTGAGACTTGTGTGAGTGTGTGTGAGACTTGTGAGTGTGTGAGACTTGTGTGAGTGTGTGTGAGACTTGTGTGAGTGTGTGTGAGACTTGTGTGAGTGTGTTGTGTGTGTGAGACTTGTGTGAGTGTGTGAGACTTGTGTGAGTGTGTGTGACTGTGTGAGTGTGTGTGTGATTGTGAGTGTGTGAGACTTGTGTGAGACTGTGTGTGAGACTTGTGTGTGTGTGAGACTGTGTGTGAGTGTGTGAGACTTGTGAGTGTGTGTGAGACTTGTGTGAGTGTGTGAGACTTGTGTGAGTGTGTGAGACTTGTGTGAGCGTGTGTGAGACTTGTGTGAGTGTGTGTGAGTGTGTGTGAGAATTGCTTGAGCGTGTATGAGACTTGCGTGAGTGTGTGTGAGACTTGTGTGAGTGTGTGTGAGACTTGTTTGAGTGTGTGTGAGACTTGTGTGAGTGTGTGTGAGACTTGTGTGAGTGTGTGAGACTTGTGTGAGTGTGAGCGTGTGAGACTTGTGTGAGTGTGTGACTTGTGTGAGTGTGTGAGCTTGTGTGAGTGTGTGAGACTTGTGTGTGAGCTTGTGTGAGTGTGTGAGACTTGGTGTGTGTGTTGAGTGTGTGTGAGTGTGTGTGAGACTTGCGTGTGTGAGACTTGTGTGAGTGTGTGTGAGACTTTGTGTGAGTGTGTGAGCTTGTGTGAGTGTGTGTGAGTGTGTGTGAGACTTGTGTGAGTGTGTGAGACTTGTTTGAGTGTGTGTGAGTGTGTGAGACTTGTGTGAGTGTGTGAGACTTGTCGGGTGTGAGTGTGTGTGAGAATTGCTTGTGTGAGACTTGTGTGTGTGTGAGTGAGTGTGTGAGACTTGTGTGAGTGTGTGAGACTGTGTGTGACGTGTGTGTGTGTGAGACTTGTGTGAGCGTGTGTGAGACTTGTGTGAGTGTGTGATAATTGCTTGTGTGACTTGTGTGAGTGTGTGAGACTTGTGTGTGTGACTTATGTGTGTGTGAGACTTGTGTGAGACTTATGTGAGTGTGTGAGACTTGTGTGAGCTTGTGTGAGTGTGTGTGAGTGTGACTTGCGTGAGTGTGTATGAGACTTGTGTGAGTGTGTGAGACTTGTTTGAGTGTGTGTGAGATTGTGTGAGTGTGTGTGAGAGTGTGTGATTGAGTGTGATGTACGTGTGTGAGACTTGTGTGAGTGTGTGTGAGACTGTGTGTGAGTGTGTGAGACTTGTGAGTGTGTGTGTGTGTGTGTGTGAGAGTGTGTGTGAGACTTGTGTGAGTGTGTGAGACTGTGTGTGTGTGTGAGACTTGTGTGAGTGTGTGATTGTGTGTGTGAGACGTGATGTGACTTGTGTGAGTGTGTGTGAGACTTGACTTGTGTGAGCTTGTGTGAGTGTGTGAGACTTGTGTGAGCGTGTGTGAGACTTGTGTGAGTGTGTGATAAGCTTGTGTGACTTGCGTGTGTGTGAGACTTATTGAGTGTGTGTGAGACTTATGTGAGTGTGTGTGAGACGTGTGTGTGTGTGAGTGTGTGAGAGTGTGTGTGTGAGTGTGTGTGAGACTTGTGTGTGTGTGTGTGAGACTTGTGTGAGTGTGTGTGAGACTTGTGTGAGTGTGTGAGACTGTGTGTGTGTGTGTGAGGTGTGTGATGTGTGTGAGACTTGAGTGTGTGAGTGTGTGAGTGTGTGTGTGAGACTTGTGTGAGCGTGTGTGAGACTTGTGTGAGTGTGTGAGAATTGCTGCTTGAGCGTGTATGAGACTTGACTTGTGTGAGTGTGTGAGACTTGTGTGAGTGTGTGTGAGACTTGTGTGAGTGTGTGTGAGACTTGTGTGAGTGTGTGTGAGACTTGTGTGAGTGTGTGTGAGACTTGTGTGAGACGGTGTGTGAGACTTGTGTGAGTGTGTGTGAGAATTGCTTGAGCGTGTAGCGTGTGTGAGACTTGTGTGAGTGTGTGTGAGTGTGTGAGACTTGTGTGAGTGTGTGAGACTTGTGTGATGTGAGCTTGTGTGAGCGTGTGAGACTTGTGTGAGCGTGTGTGTGACTTGTGTGAGTGTGAGAATTGCTTGAGCGTGTATGAGTGTTGAGACTTGTGTGAGTGTGTGAGACTGTGTGTGAGTGTGTGACTTGTGTGAGTGTGTGTGTGAGACTTGTGTGAGTGTGTGTGTGAGAAGTGTGTGTGCTTGTGTGAGGTGTGTGTGAGACTTGTGTGAGTGTGTGAGAATTGTTGAGACTTGTGTGAGTTGTGTGTGAGACTTGTGTGTGTGTGTGATTTGTGTGTGTGTGTGAGACTTGTGTGAGTGTGTGTGAGACTTGTGTGAGTGTGTGAGACTTGTGTGAGCGTGTGTGACGTGTGTGAGATTGCTTGAGCGTGTATGAGCGTGTGTGAGTTGTGTGAGTGTGTGTGAGACTTGTGTTGTGTGTGACTTGTGTGTGTGTGAGACTTGTGTGTGTGTGTGAGATTTGTGTGTGTGTGTGAGACTTGTGTGTGTGTGTGAGACTTGTGTGAGTGTGTGTGAGACTTGTGTGAGTGTGTGTGAGACTTGTGTGAGTGTGTGAGACTTGCGTGAGTGTGTATGAGACTTGTGTGAGTGTGTGAGACTTGTTTGAGTGTGTGTGAGAATGCTTGCTTGATTTGTGTGCTTGTGAGAGTGTGTGTGTGTGTGTGAGACTTGTGTGAGTGTGTGTGAGACTTATGTGAGTGTGTGAGTGTGTGAGACTTGTGTGAGAGGGTGAGGTGTGTGACGCGTGTGTGAGTGTGTGTGAGATTGTGAGCGTGTGTGAGACTTGTGTGAGTGTGAATTCTGTGAGAGGGGTGACTTGTGTGAGAGGGTGTGAGCGGGGTTGTGAGACTGTGAGTGTGTGAGACGTGGGTGAGTGTGAGACTGCGGTGTGAGACTTGTTGTGACGTTGTGTGAGCGTGTGAGGTGAGAGGGTGTTGAGACGTGGTGAGAGTGTGTGTGTGTTGAGATGCTTGAGCGGTGTATGAGAGACGTGTGTGTGTGAGACTTGTGTGTGTGTGAGACTTGTGTGTGTGTGACTGTGTGTGTTGTGTGAGGTGTGTGAGACTTGTGTGAGTGTGTGAGATTGTGTGAGTGTGAGCTTGTGTGAGTGTGTGAGAATTGTGTGAGTGTGTGAGACTTGTGAGTGAGTGTGTGTGAGACTTGTGTGAGCGTGTGTGAGAGTGTGTGAGTGTGTGAGATTGCTTGAGCGTGTATGAGAGTGTGTGACTTGTGTGAGTGTGTGTGAGACTTGTGTGAGTGTTGCGTGTGAGACTTGTGTGTGTGTGTGAGTGTGTGAGTGTGTGAGACTTGTGTGTGTGTGAGACTTGTGTGAGACTTGTGTGAGTGTGTGAGACTTGTGTGAGTGTGTGTGAGACTTGTGTGAGTGTGTGTGAGACTTGTGTGAGTGTGTGTGAGACTTGTGTGAGTGTGAGTGTGTGAGTTGTGTGTGACTTGAGTGTGAGCGTGTGTGTGTGAGACTTGTGTGTGAGACTTGTGTGGGTGTGTGAGAGTGTGTGTGTGTGTGTGTGAGACTTGTGTGTGAGTGTGTGTGAGACTTGTGTGTGAGACTGTGTGTGTGTGAGACTTGTGTGAGTGTGTGTGAGGGTATGAGACTTGTGTGAGTGTGTGTGAGTGTGTGTGAGACGTGGGTGTGGAGGGGGGGGGGGGGGGGGGTGAGACTTGTGAGTGTGTGAGACGTGTGTGAGTGTGTGAGACTTGTGTGTGTGAGACTTGTGTGTGTGTGAGTGTTGTGTGAGACGTGTGTGAGACTTGTGTGAGTGTGTGTGAGTGTGTGTGAGAATTGCTTGAGCGTGTATGAGACTTGTGTGAGTGTGTGAGACTTGTGTGAGTGTGTGTGACTTGTGTGAGTGTGTGTGAGACTTGTGTGAGTGTGTGTGAGACTTGTGTGAGCGTGTGTGAGACTTGTGTGAGTGTGTGTGAGACTTGTGTGAGTGTGTGAGACTTGTGTGCGTGTGTGAGACTTGTGTGAGTGTGTGTGAGACTTGTGTGACTTGTGTGAGAGTGTGTGAGAGTGTGTGAGTGTGCTGAGTGTGTGAGTGTGTACACTGTAGTGATCATATCTGAGGTTATAAATCCCCTCTCACCAATCGACATGTTTTATTCCCTTTCTAGGGACTTGGCTAAGACTTAGCACCACACACACACACACACACACACACACACACACACACACACACACACACACATACACAGGTTAGCGGCTCTGTTGGCCAGGGAAAAGTTTCCTTCAGGAAATTTAGCACTTCTTTTTTTTTTTTACAAAGCACACTAATTAAAAGTCCACTAAAACTAGTCTGCAGTGAATTGGCATGTGTCGAGTTCCACATCAGGGTTTTTTATCAGTCAGTTCAGTGTTAGAGTTTTTTACTTCACGCAGCAGCAGTAATTCCAGCGTCTCCATGGTGACACCGATTGCCTCCAATCAGAACCTGGAAAGCTTCCATGTGACATCAAGCTCCTTTTGTGTGTCAGTAAATCCCTTCACATCAGCCGTACTGACGCAGCTAAAGGATCTGAGGAACCGTATCCATGCTGATTCCCATCAGGAAGATCCGCCCCCATTAGTAGTGCTGATGGTACAGTCCACAGCTGAGTCTATGGGGGAGGATGTGGTAGAGTCCACTTTCGATGGAGGGATCGGATCTTTCAGAATGGGAGGTAATGGCCGTATCGCAGTTTCGTCCAGAAGGGCTGGTGAAGGAGGTTCTGAAGGGGAGGAGCCTGATGGAGGGAGCGGAGACAGTAGAGGATCAGAGTCTATAGGTGAGGAAGAGGATGGAGGGGGGAAGGAGGAAAGTGTGGTTGGTGCTACATGTGTATTGGGTGGAAGATGGTCCAGCAATGCACCTCCTGAAGATCTGGTGACATCATCCTCTATTTTGAGGGGTGTTTCACAGTCTAGGGTGTGTGGGGAGGGGCTACTGTGAAGAGTGGGAGGGGATTCCGGGGCATCAACGGGTGGAGAATTGACAATAAGATCAGGAAGTGAATCGGTTGCTGAAGGCCTCGAGTTGTCGATGTGCCTGAGGACGTTAAGTCTCACAGCTTTGAGGTCATCCCCCAGTTCCTCAGCGTCGTCGTCGGGGGCGATCGTGGATGAGGCGGTGGATTCGACGGTGGAGACGGCGACCTCTCGCAGAGGCGTTCCACTGAGGTTGGAGTAGTCATTAATACGCTCAGCCGCGTGCTCGTCGTTGGCGTAGGTGCGGCCGTGGGGGCCGGGCAGCAAGTGAATCTGTTCTGCGGGTTTCTTGTGGGGGGGCAGAAGGGGGTGGCGGGTGTAGCCCTCGCCCTCAGCCAGAGTCTCCGGGAGGGGCTGGTGGCGCGACTCTGGGAGCAGCAGGATGCAGATGATGCAAATGAGTGTGCAACAGGCGAAGATCACATGGTGCAGGAAGTAGCCTTTCTGGTTGTGCAGCTCCATGATGGGCGCCGTTAGCATCCCAAACCCGGCACTGGCTAACACCAGCCCCAGACCTCCACCCCTACAACACAACACAGAGATGTGCTCCGGTTAACCCTCGATACATTTATCTGTAGTGACCTGTAATGATCTAAAGTGATCTATAATGATCTATAATGATTTATAGCCCGGGTCAACAACTGGTAATAATCCGGAAAAGATGCGTCCGGCTGGACCGAAGTATTTTTACATTATGAAATAATAATATTCCAAATGCTATTTTGTGATAAAATCACATTTATATCAGGCACATGAAGGTCAGTAGAGGTGTTTGTGTCCTACAGCATCACGGGGTCACTACTACAGTTACTCTACTCACTGTTACTGCGCTCAGACGTTCAGGAGTAAGTTTACAGTAAACACAACAGACAGTGAAGTGCAGATCAAACTTGAATATTTGGAAAATATTAATTTATTCTCCTGCATCAAGCTGTACGAGGTCTTAGAGTCGGAAACATTAAATGCCATTAAGAAACTAAACATTAATAATAATAATAAATTTACCATCAGCAGTCTGAAGTAAGGACGCAGAAAATAAAAGATCTCAAAGCCCGGTACGAGCGATCTACACGGGTTCCCTCTCACTGACAGCCTTATAACGAGTATATGAGTGTTCACAACACAAGTCCTTTACAGATGGGGAAATCATAGAGGAGTGGATGGAGACTGCGTGTGAAACACTGTTTAATTTTTACTTTCAGTTCCTTTCCATTTAAAAAACACCACTTTCAGATGCAACAGCTACACATGATGTGAAATATGAGTACAGGTGTGCAGTTATAACTGTTATTCTGTTATAACCTGATGTTCAGACTGAACTTTGCAGATCATTAACAGGTGATAAAGCCACTGTTATTAATGATCATACTCAGCTTGTGCTTTACATTTAAGATGTTATGAGATGTTCTCTCTATGAGAGAAGAAATATTTCATTGAAGACTTCATTGAATGGTATTACAGGTATTACAGCACTTATAACACACACCTGACGAGAAGACGAATAATTAGTAATAAATGAATAAATAATAGTAATAATAGTAATAAATAAATGTTAATCCTGAAGCAAATCAGCCTGAAACATTCATCACAACTGATACAGCATCATCCATGATAGGAGATAAACATATACATATAAATTGTCTGGACCTCAGCTGTAAGAAGATTTCATTTACTGGACCTCAAGCATTTTAGTTAAAGACCCCTGATCTATAGTGATCTGTGGTGATCTAGTGATCTGTATATTATGTACTGATCTACAATAATTATTTATAATGAACTGTAATGATCTATAATGAGCTTTACGTTATCTACATCTATGATCTATATCATCTATATATAAAGGGAGGGGTGTAGCTCAGTGGTTTAAGGCGCTGGGCTGCTGATCGGAAGATCCGGGTTCGGAAGACCGCCCTCGGGTCCTTGAGGAAGACCCTTAACCCTCGTTGTGCTCTGACCCCAACTACCAACAACAAGCTAAGATATGCGAAGAAAAAGATTTCACTGTGCTGTAATGTATATGTGACAAATAACGGCTATTCTATATCATATCTATAATGATTTATAAAGAAATTAAATGATCTATAGAGATCTGTAATGAACTGTAATTGTATAGTTATGTGTAGTGATCTGTTGTGACCTAAAGAGATCTTTAGGTCAGCTGATCTGATTCTGATCTGATTCTAAA
>JACRUU010000017.1:65000-77500 GCA_030449085.1 Kryptopterus vitreolus
GTGTGTATCTGTGTGTGTGTGTCAGTGTGTGTATCTGTGTGTGTGTCAGTGTGTGTGTGTGTGTATCAGTGTGTGTCAGTGTGTGTATCTGTGTCAGTGTGTGTATCTGTGTGTGTGTCAGTGTGTGTATCTGTGTGTCAGTGTGTGTATCTGTGTGTGTGTCAGTGTGTGTATCTGTGTGTCAGGGTGTGTATCTGTGTGTGTATCTGTGTCAGTGTGTGTATCTGTGTGTCAGGGTGTTGGTGTGTATCTGTGTGTGTATCTGTGTCAGTGTGTGTATCTGTGTGTCAGGTGTGTAGAGTCCCTGACAAAAGTCTTGTCGCTTGTGTACAAATTGACCTGAAGTGCCGCTGAAATATATTTCTAATCCAAGATTTTTTTACAAGAAATGGTCTCATTTTAATCCCAACAGCTTTTGTAATAATGTTTCAGTGCAAAACGAAACTGTCAAAAAGTATTCTAATATTCACAGCTTGGTAAAGCCCATTGAGTCCATTTTTGCAAAGACATAAGTGTTGTCGCCTTGTCATATGAGCTTCACCTGTGACTAATAATGGATCAATTGAGGTCTCAGGTGTGTATAAAAAGAACCCCAGTACACTAGACCTTCACCTCAACTGCAACTAGACCTCTGCAAACATGCCTAAGATTCACCCTGAGACTAAAGTGTTGATTATCAAGAGGCTGAAGACCAGATCCACTGCTGATGTGGCAGACACCTTCAATGTGTCTCAGCGTCAAGTACAGAGGATAAAAAAAGATTTGAAGAGACTGGAGACGTTTTTGACAAGCCCAGGTCAGGCAGACCCCGCAAGACAACTGCTCGAGAGGACCGTTTGTTGGCTCGAAAATCCAAGGCCAGCCCATTTTCCACTGCAGCAGAGCTCCACGAGACCTGGTCACCTGAAGTCCCCGTGTCAACCAGAACAGTTTGTCGGATTCTATCTCGAAATGGCCTCCATGGTCGAATCAGTGCCCAGAAGCCAGCACTAAACAAAAGACGATTGAAAAACCGTGTGGCATTTGCCAAGGCCCACAGCCTGCTAAAAGGATGGACGCTGGAAAAGTGGCAGAAGGTGGATTTTTCAGATGAATCTTCTGTTGAATTACACCACAGTCGCCGCAAATATTGCAGGAGACCTACTGGAGCCCGCATGGATCCGAGATTCACCCAGAAAACAGTGAAGTTTGGTGGCGGAAAAATCATGGTCTGGGGTTCCATCCAGTATAGGGGTGTACGAGAGATCTGCAGGGTGGAAGGCAACATCAATAGTCTAAAATACCAAGAAATCTGAGCTACCTCTTATATTCCCAACCATAAAAGAGGCCAAATTCTGCAGCAGGATGGTGCTCCATCGCATACTTCCATCTCCACATCAAAGTTCCTCAGGGCGAAGAAGATCAAGATGCTCCAGGATTGGCCAGCCCAGTCACCAGACTTGAACATCATTGAGCATATGTGGGGTAGGATGAAAGAGGAAGCATGGAAGACTAAACCAAAAAATATTGATGAACTCTGGGAGGCTTGCAAGACTGCTTTCTTTGCTATTCCTGATGACTTCATCAATAAGTTGTATGAATCCTTGCCAAACCGCATGGATGCAGTCCTTCAAGCTCATGGAAGTCATACAAGATATTAAATTTGGATCTCACAGCACCACTACTTAATTTGCTGACATATTTTTGTATTTGCAGTAAATTTGTTCAATTTCTGTTATAGGCGACAAAACTTTTGTCTTGCCAAAATTTGACCTTTCTGTTTTGATTAAATGATAAATCTTTTTTCAGTGAAACTAATTTATTTCAGTGCATTAAACATCATTTGGGAGGGTTTTAGCTGTTCATACGAGCTATTTAACACCAATTGATTAATTAAAAGTCAATAATAGCAAGGTTAATAGCAGGTGTTTCTACAAAATAGATAAGCGACAAGACTTTTGTCAGGGTCTGTATAATATCTGCGTGTGTATCGGTGTGTCAGTATCTGTATCTGTGTGTCAGGATGTGCCGTTATGTGTTAGCATGTGTCAGTATGTGTATCTGTATGTCAGGATGTGTATCTGTGTGTCAGGATGTGCCGTTATGTGTTAGCATGTGTCAGTGTGTGTATCTGTGTGTCATGTGTTGAATGTGTCAGTGTGTGTGTATATGTGTGTCAGTGTGTGTATCTGTGTGTCAGTGTGTGTATCTGTGTGTGTCAGTGTGTGCGTCGTTATGTGTTAGCACGTATCAGTGTGTGTATCTGTGTGTCAGTGTGTGTATCTGTGTGTCAGTGTGTGTCGTTATGTGTTAGCATGTATCAGTGTGTGTATCTGTGTGTCAGTGTGTGTATCTGTGTGTCAGTGTGTGTGTCGTTATGTGTTAGCATTTGTCAGTGTGTGTATCTGTGTGTCAGTGTGTGTCGTTATGTGTTAGCAGGTGTCAGTGTGTGTATCTGTGTGTCAGTGTGTGTATCTGTGTGTCAGTGTGTGTGTCGTTATGTGTTAGCATGTATCAGTGTGTGTAGCTGTACTGTGTGTGTGTGTGTATCTGTGTGTCAGTGTGTGTATCTGCGTGTCAGTGTGTGTATCTGTGTGTCACATGTGTGTGTGTATCTGTGTGTGTATCTGTGTATCTGTGTGTGTGTCTGTGTGTGTATGTGTCTGTGTGTGTGTGTTTGTGTGTTGTGTGTAGTGTGTGTGTGTGTCAGTGTGTGTATCTGTGTGTCAGTGTGTGTCGTTATGTGTTAGCATGTATCAGTGTGTATCTGCTTGTCAGTGTGTGTATCTGTGTGTCAGTGTGTGTGTCTGTGTGTCAGTGTGTGTATCTGTGTGTCAGTGTGTGTGTCGTTATGTGTTAGCACGTTAGCATTTGTCAGTGTGTGTATCTGTGTGTCAGTGTGTGTGTCGTTGTGTGTTAGCATGTGTCAGTGTGTGTATCTGTGTGTCAGTGTGTGTATCTGTGTGTCAGTGTGTGTGTCGTTATGTGTTAGCATGTGTCAGTGTGTGTATCTTTGTGATACTGTGTGACTGTGTCAGTGTGTATATTTGTGCTAGTGTGTGTAACTGTGTGTCATCATGTATATGTGTGTTTGAGCATGTACTGTATATCTGTGTGTCAGAGTGTGTATCTGTGTGCCAGAGTGTGTATCTATTTTAGTGTATCTGTGTATCTGTGTGTTAGTGTGTATATTTAAAATGTGTGTTAGTTTTTTAATTAGTTAAATAAATTAATAGAAGCAGTGTGTTTGCTTTTGCGTGTATGTATGTATGTGTGTGTGTGTGTGTGTGTGTCTGATAATCAGCATGGTACAGGCAGCTGGGTAAACTGTGTGTGTGTGTGTGTGTGTGTGTGTGTGTGTGTGTACTGACTCAGGGTGTATCAGGTTGCAGTGGTTTGTGGTTTTGAGGAGGCGCTTCATCACAGCACTTTATCAACTACTAAAGGAAATAAAGATGGCGAATATTGGAGTAACAAAGAGTGAATAATGAGTGATGAAGTGAAAAAGAAAGTGATGGAGTGAATAAATTATTTATTCAAGAGAAAATGGGCTTGAATGAATGTAGCCTATAAACTCTAACACACACACACACACACACACACACACACACACACACACACACACACAATAATGAAGTGCTAACCTCAGCATGCTGCCTAATCACTGTTCTAATCTCCCACGAGTAATCCAATCAAGGGCACTTCAATGACAGATTTGAAACACCGAGGTTTTAACAATCTCCCCGCTACACAAGAGCTAACCATGCTAATATTTATCTGAGAACACACACACACACACACACACACACACACATCTATAGAGTAAAGGAAGTCAAAGTGCAAACTGGAGCCAATCACATCATTGCAGCTTGACTGTGTGCTGATAATCACTTAAACACACACACACACACACACACACACACACACACACACACACACACACACACACTTTGCCTAGCAAACAGTTGTGAGTTAACATTACTACATTACTCAGCTCTTCTCTTCACCTTCATCAAATCTCAGCTCCTTATCATCTACAGCCTTCAGGGCCTTAGATACAAACAGATCACATTACACCATTACACACACACACACACACACACACACACACACACACACACACACACACTACTGCTCTAGGAAAATAATCAGGATCACTTTGTGGCAGAGAAAGAGTCCTGTATCTACATGAACAGGATCACTTTGTGGCATAAGACGAGTCCTGTATCTACATGAACAGGATCACTTTGTGGCAGGCTGCAGGTGCTGACTCATCATGCTGAGACAGATGTAGAAGCTCGTCCGAATCCACAAATAGTTCTCAGTAAACATTTAAAGTCCCGGTAAAGAAATGCTGGAGAAGAAAAATTCCTTCAAATATGATTCAGATTTCAGGTAAAGATTTCTACACAACATTAATCTCAAGAAATAACAATTACCAAAAAAACAAGATAAAGTCAGTTTGTGGCATCAGAACTGAGAATTCTTATAAACGTCTTCAGCACTCTCAGATACACTGTTCCTATACACTGGTTACCATGATTACTCTCACACACACACACACACACACACACACACACACACACTGTACAAGACATGTTGTTATTCCAGTCCACATGTGTACAGGTTTAATGGAACACATCTCTGTGTGTACAGTGTGGGTGACGTAATACCAGTGTGAGACTGAACATGTGTGGAAAAACAGGACACTGTTGTGATGTATATACACCACATGCTCATGAAGCTTCATGCAGGAACAGACATGATCTCACGACGCAAACACTCAGCACATCATCAGAAAAACAATGAAAGGAAATCTCATATATCCGGGTGATGAGTCTCACAGAGAGACCATATTATAGAGAAAACAGGATGAAACCAAGGTCTGACCCTGAGGAACTCTGCAGGTGATCATGGCTCAGGAGGAGAACAGGTTAGTGGAGCTAAAGGTCACCAATAAATTCATTCCAGTGAAGAGAAGAACCAGAATCACTCATCTCTCATCAATGAAATGATCCTAGGTGTGTTTACTTTTCCACTGTGTGTGTGTGTGGTGTGTGTGTTGTGTGTGTGTGTGTGTGTGTGTGTGTGTGTGTGGCTCAGACTGCATGAGTTGTTCACGAGTGCTTCCTCCTACTCGTTTCTACATAATCAGCCTCCTTAAAATCTTCGATAACATGTCATTTTCAAACACGACACGTGTACAACATTACAACACTACACCTGTACAACATTACAACACTACACCTGTACAACATTACACCTGTACAACATTACAACACTACACCTGTACAACATTACAACATTACAACACTACACCTGTACAACATTACAACACTACACGTGTACAACATTACACCTGTACAACATTACAACACTACAACATTAACAACACTGTACAACATTACAACATACAACATTACACCTGTACAACATTACAACACTACAACTGTACAACATTACAACACTACAACATTACAACACTACACGTGTACAACATTACAACATAAACATTACAACATTACAATACACTGTACAACATTACAACTGTACAACATTACAACACTACAACATTACAACACTACAACATTACAACACTACACCTGTACAACATTACAACATTACAACACTACACCTGTACAACATTACAACACTACACTGTACAACATTACAACACTACAACATTAAAACACTACAACATTAAAACACTACACCTGCACAACATTACAACACTACAACATTAAAACACTACAACATTAAAACACTACACCTGCACAACATTACAACACTACAACATAAAACACTACAACATTAAAACACTACCTGCACAACATTACAACACAACGTACAACATTACAACACTAAAACTTACAACATTACAACACTACACGCACTACAACATTACAACATTAACAACACTACACCTGTACAACATTACACACTGTACAACATTACACTACAACATTAAAACACTACAACATTACAAAACACTACACCTGCACAACATTACAACACTACAACATTAAAACACTACAACATTAAAACACTACACCTGCACAACATTACAACACTACAACATTACAACACTACAACATTAAAACACTACACCTGTACAACATTACACAACTGTACAACTGTACACACAACATTACAACAACAAACACTGTACAACATTACAACTACAACATACTACAACACTACACGTGTACAACATTACAACATTAACACACACATTACACCTGTACAACAATACAACACACAACTGTACTGTACAACATTACAACACTACACATGTACAACATTACAATGTTACAACATTACAACCTGTACAACATTACAACACTACTGTACAACTGTACAACATTACACCTGTACAACATTACAACACTACAACATTAAAACACTACACCTGTACAACATTACATTACAACATTACAACACTACACATGTACAACATTACAATGTTACAACACTACACATGTACAACATTACAATGTTACAACATTACACCTGTACAACATTACAACACTACACCTGTACTACACCTGTACAACATTACAACACAACGTGTACAACATTACAACACTACAACATTAAAACACTACAACATTAAAACACTACACCTGCACAACATTACAACACTACAACACTTACAACAACACTACAACATTACAACAACAACACATTAAACACAACTGTACAACATTACAACACTACACCTGTACAACATTACAACATTACAACACTACACCTGTACAACTGTACAACATTACAACACTACACCTGTACACTGTACAACTGTACAACATTACAACACTACACATGTACAACATTACAATGTTACAACATTACACCTGTACAACATTACAACACTACACTGTACAACATTACAACATTACAACACTACACCTGTATAACATTACAACACTACACACAACATTACAACTGTACAACATTACACCTGTACACTACACAACATTACAACACTACAACACTACAACACTACACATTACAACACTACACCTGTACAACATTACAACTGTACAACATTACAACTGTACAACATTACAACATTACAACTGTACAACATTACAACACTACAACATTAAAACACTACACCTGTACAACATAAACTACACCTGTACAACATTACAACACTAAAACTGTACAACATTACACCTGTACAACATTACAACACTAAAACTGTACAACATTACACCTGTACAACATTACAACACTACAACAACACCTGTACAACATTACACCTGTACACATTACACTACACCTGTACAACTGTACAACATTACAACACTACAACATTAACAACACTACAACATTACAACACTACAACTGTACAACATTACAACACTACACCTGTACAACATTACAACTGTACAACATTACAACACTACAACTGTACAACATTACAACATTACAACTGTACAACATTACAACACTACAACCTGTACAACATTACAACACTACACTGTACAACATTACAACACTACAACATTAACAACACATTACAACATTACAACACTACACCTGTACAACAACATTACAACTGTACAACATTACAACACTACAACATTAAAACACTACAACATTAAAACACTACACCTGTACAACTGTACAACATTACAACACTACAACATTAAAACACTGTACAACATTAAAACACTACACCTGCACAACATTACAACACTACAACATTAAAACACTGTACAACATTAACAACACTACACCTGTACAACATTACAACACTACAACTGTACAACATTACAACACTACAACTGTACAAACAACTGTACAACATTACAACACTACAACTGTACAACTGTACAACTGTACAACATGTACAACACAATGTTACAACATGTACAACATTACAACCTGTACAACATTACAACACTACACATGTACAACATTACAAATGACAACATTACAACACAACATGTACAACAACTGTACAACATTACAACACTACAACATTAAAACACTACACCTGTACAACATTACACCTGTACAACATTACAACACTACAACATTACAACACTACACTGTACAACATTACACTGTACAACATTACAACACTACAACTGTACAACATTACAACACTACAACATTACAACACTACACTTGTACAACATTACACCTGTACAACATTACAACACTAAAACTGTACAACATTACACCTGTACAACATTACAACACTACACCTGTACAACTGTACAACATTACATTACAACATTACACTGTACAACATTACAACACACTGCAACATTAAACACTACAACACCTTACAACATGTTACAACATTACACGACACATGTACACACTGTACAACATACAACACTACAACACTACAACATACAACTGTACAACATTACAACTGTACAACATTACAACACTACAACATTAAAACACTACAACATTAAAACACTACACCTGTACAACAACATTACAACTGTACAACATCTTACAACATTACAACACTACACACTACAACATTACAACATTACAACACTACACCTGTACAACATTACAACACTACAACATTAAAACACTACACCTGTACAACATTACAACATTACAACTGTACAACATTACAACATTACAACTGTACAACATTACAACACTACAACATGTACAACATTACAACACTACACTACAACATTACAACACTACACTGTACAACTGTACAACATTAACAACACTACTGTACAACATTACAACACTACAACTGTACAACATTACAACACTACAACATTAAAACACTACAACATTAAAACACTACACCTGCACAACATTACAACACTACAACATTACAACAACACTACACCTGTACAACATTACACACTGTACAACATTACAACACTACAACTGTACAACATTACAACAACTGTACAACATTACACACACAACATACACACTGTACAACATTACAACTGTACAACATTACAACACTACACCTGTACAACTGTACTGTAACATTACAACACTACAACATGTACAACATTACAACTGTACAACATTACAACATTACAACCTGTACAACATTACAACACTGTACAACTGTACAAACAACACCTGTACAACATTACAACACTACACCTGTACAACATTACAACTGTACAACATTACAACACTGTACAACACAACTGTACAACATTACAACCTGTACAACATTACAACACTACAACACAACTGTACACCTGTACAACATTACAACACTACACAACTGTACAACATTACAACTATACAACCTGTACCACATGTACAACACT
This sequence comes from Kryptopterus vitreolus, assembly GCA_030449085.1. Classification (NCBI taxonomy): domain Eukaryota; kingdom Metazoa; phylum Chordata; class Actinopteri; order Siluriformes; family Siluridae; genus Kryptopterus; species Kryptopterus vitreolus. Next base: position 74,267 of record JACRUU010000017.1, read on the forward strand.
ACAACCTTACAACATTACAACACTACAACACATTACAACACTGTACAACATTACACAACACTACACCTGTACAACATTACACACTGTACAACATTACAACAACACTACACCTGTACAACATTACACGGCTGTTTTTGCAACTACAACCTACACCTGTACAACATTACAACACACTACACACTACCCTGTAACATACAACTGTAACATTACAACACTACACACACTGTACAACATTACAACATTACAACACTACACCTGTACTACAACATTAAAATACACACATACAAATTAACAACATTACAACACAACTGTACAACTTACATTACACATAACATTACAACAACACCTGTACAACATTACAACTGTACACCACATTACATTACAACATTACAACACTACAACATGTACAACATTACACTGTACAACATTACAACAACATTACACCTGTACAACATTACAACACTACAACACTGTACAACATTACAACTGTACAACATTACAACACACCTGTACAACATTACAACAACAACAACTGTACAACTGTACAACATTACACAACAAAACAACACTACACCTGTACAACATTGTACAACTAAAACTGTACAACATTAAAACACTACACCTGTACAACTGTACAACATTACAACACTACACCTGTACAACATTACAACACTACACATGTACAACATTACAATGTTACAACACTACACATGTACAACATTACAATGCTACAACACCACACGAGTAACAGTACAACGTTACTACACTACACCAGAACAACAGTACAACACTACAGACCCGTTACAACACTACACCTGTACAACACTACAACATTAAAACACTACACCTGTAAAAAATTACAATGCTACAACACTACACCGGTACAACCCTACATCAGTACAGCACTATGCCTGTACAACCCTACATCAGTACTCATGTACAACATTACAATGTTACAACACCATACCAGCAACAGTACAACGTTACAACCAACAACACTACACCTGTCCAACACTACACCAGTACAACAGTACAACATTACAACACTACAACCATAAAACAATACTACAACACTACAACACACCTGTACAACCCTACATCACAACACTACAACCATGTACAACATTACAACTGCTAAACAACACTACACCTGTAAAACACTACACCTGTATAAAATTACACAATACTACACTACACCTGTACAACCCTACATCTGTACAACACTACACCTGTACAACATTACAACATTACAACACTACAACACTACACCTGTACACACTACACCAGTACAACACTACACCTGTACAACAATACACCAGTACAACGTTACAACACTACATCAGTACAATATTACAACGTTACAATACTACACCTGTACAACATTACAATGTTACAACACTACACATTTACAACATTACAACGTTAAAACACTACACCTGTACAAATGTTACAACACTACATATGTACAACATTACAATGTTACAAAATTACACCTGTATAACATTACAATGTTAAAACACTACACCTGTACAACATTACAATGTTACAACATTACATCTGTATAACATTACAATGCTACAGCACTACAACTGTACAAGCCTACATCAGTACAACACTACAATGCTACAACACTACACCAGTGCAATGTTACAACACTACATCTGTACAACATTGCAACGTTACAACACTACTCCTGTACAACATTAAAGTGTTACAACACTACACATGTACAACATTACAATGTTACAACATTACACCTGTACAACATAACAACGTTACAACATTACACCTGTACAACATTGCAATGTTAGAACATTACACCTGTACAACAATACACCAGTACAACATTAACAAGTTACAACACTACACCTATACAACATTACACCTGTACAGCACTACACCTGACACTGACACATGTACAACATTACAATGTTACAACACTACACCTGTACAACATTACACCTGTACAGCACTACACCTGTACAACATTACAACAATACAGTACTACACCTGCACAACATTACAATTATCATTATTATTATTATTACAATGATACACATGTACAACACCACACTACCACTATACAACACCACAATACTAAACCTCAGTAACTCTACAACACTACACCTGTGTGTGTGTGTGTGTGTGTGTGTAGGTGGAATATGGAGGTGTGAATATGATGGTTAGACAGGTTGATGTTTATTATTTACTCCATAATAACCAAAACCCATCTATAATGTTTTCCTCTCGCTCTCTCATGCTCTCTCTTACTCATGCTCTTCTTCTCCTCCTCTCCTTCTATTTTTCTTCACCTCTTTCACTTTCCCTTTTCCTATCTTCTCCTCCTCCTTGTTATTTTAGTCTCTTGGTTGCGGATGATTTAGTGGTTTATTGTGAATCTTCAACCTTTCACCCTGAACATTTCATCACCTAATCAGTAGATCAGCATAGCAGTGGTCAGTAAACACACTTCATCTAGTGCAGTGATTTAAGGTGCTGGGTTACTGACCGGAAACTCAGACACAGATCCGGGTTCGAGCCCCGGTATGGCCAAGCTGCCGCCCTTGGGTCCTTGAGCAAGACCCTTAACCCTCTGTGCTCCAGGGGGCGCCGTATCATGGCCGACCCTGCGCTCTGACCCCAAACTACCAACAATAAGCTGGAATATGCGAGGAAAAGAATTTCACTGTGCTGTTTATGTGACAAAGACTATTCTATCTGTCACACACACACACACACACACACACATACTACACATTAACACACGCTATTACACTGTAATACACACAATACACGCATTTCACACACACACACACACACACACACACAGTTGTTACAAAGCTTTCCCTGTAAACGGATGAAATGAATGGAGATGACGTCACACATTGCTTTGCACGCTCAGCGCGTTTTTGTGTGGTCACGTGGTTCTCAACAGGGCCCAAACACTGTGTGTGTGTGTGTGTGTGTGTGTGTGTGTGTGTGTGTGTGTGTGTGTGTGTGTGAATTATACCTTGGTCACCACATTCTGTTTGAGTCCTGACAGCAGCTCGTGCGTCCACGTCGCGTTCTCGCACGCGCAGTACTCCAAAGCTCGCACGCTCCCGTTCACGTCCCCGTCAGTGTGCAGCGCGTGCAGGATGAACGGAGCGGAACTGACAGAGGAACTCATGGGGGAACTCATGGGGGAACTGGTGTGGGAACTCTTGTAGGAGATCATGGAGGAGATCATGGAGG
>JACRUU010000017.1:80000-82500 GCA_030449085.1 Kryptopterus vitreolus
AATCACAGAGCGCTAGTGTGTGATGAGTAAAACCAGTGAACTTTCGATGACTTGATCAAGTCTTTTTCTGTTTAATATCATCATTAACACTTCTGTCAAACGTCTGTGATCTTTCACACCATCACTCTGAGTGGTGCATCTCACCATATCACGTGTAGTGTCTCCCTGTGTGTGAAACATCTCCTCCTGCACTAATGACGTGGCAGATCTGAACACGAGTGTCACGCTCATAATGCAGAGGGTAAACAGCTTCATCTCAAAAGATCAGTTAAAGAGGACTGGTGTCTCCAGGGGCCACACCCACACACAAGTTCTAATGGCAAACTCTGGGAGCCACACCTACATGTAAACTCCCAGGGCAACTTCTAGGGGCCACACCCCCCTGCAAGCTCCAAGGGCAGGTTCTAAGGGCCACACCCCCCCCTGCAAGCTCCAAGGGCCGGTTCTAAGGGCCACACCCACACTACACTGACTGCTTGTGGTTTTTCTGACTGCTGCCTCTTGGTTCAGATTGTTTAGATGTAGTCACAGTCCAGTGTTACCTGAGTCCCCCCCCCCCACACACACACACACACACACACACAGACCTGGGTGTAGAACAACACCACCTGTTCATGAAAAGGTGTTTGTTCAGGCAGCTCAGAGGCAGGAGAGGGGGCGTGGCCTGTGTGTGATACTGCTCAGGTCAGAACGTTTCCTGGTTAAAAACCCACACATTCATGAAGATTTCAGTCTGAGAATCTCCAGTTTTATATCACTTTCCTCAGAGATGAAACAACGATCAGACAAAGTGTTACACAACCATGAAGTGGCTCCTGAGAAGCTGTGCAATGCAACTAGAACACAGTCTTATCTGTGTGGGGGATAAGGGTGTGTGTGTGTGTGTGTGTGTGTGTGTGTGAGACAGTACACAGATAAGAGATAAGAGAGTAATATTAAACTGTACACTCGCTCCCAATCCAATATCCAGTATCTGAGTGAACGTCTGTACTGTGATGATCCTCCACACACACTGGGATCAGAAGCTGCAGGATATTTGTTATGAGTTGTAGTTTTGGTCATTCTGAGGTTTGATGAGGAAAATAAAGGAAAACATAAAAGAAAAACTTACACACAACAATTGTATTTATTTTTTCTGCACTAAGTGTGTAAAGCTGCTTTGAAAACAGATAACAGGTGTAGGTGATTACAGGTCATGTGACTTGAGAGGATGCTGGGTTTGTGTAGGAACTGTGTGTCTCCTGAACGCCAACAAATGTGTAAATAAATCCTGTCAAATAAAAGACACTTGCACGTGCAAAGAGGCGACAAAATTCCCTACTACAAGTTCATGTGTATGTCTTTAGGGTGCCAAATGTTTTGCACAGGTCTGTCTTGCAACGATGGGTTTTTATGCAAATGAAACGACTATGGCATGTGTGTGTGTGTGTGTGTGTGTGTGTGTGTGTGTGTTCTGCAAATTCTTTGTTCTCTATGCCTCAGGGAAAGGAGTGTAGCTGAAAAACCTGTGAGTTTGAGTGAGTGTGTGTGTGTGTGTGTGTGTGTGTGTGTGTGTGTTTGCAACAGATTCAAACTTGTTTCTCGTCTGCCTCTCCTTTCACTTGGGGGTGTGTTGTGTGTGTGTGTGTGTGTGTGTGTGTGTGTGTGTGTTGACACCACACCCTACACACACCCATGTGTCTGCACTTCACACACTTATGTGTACTCAACACACACACACACACACACACACACACACACACACACACACACACACACACACATTCATCTCTCACCTAGTTCTCTGGTGGATTTTATGCACACAATCTTAATATCTACATTTTAAATGCAGATATTTTCCCCCATGTAGATATAAACACAAACCCTTCCTAACACACACACACACACACACACACACACAGTTATAGATATAAACACAAACCCTTCCTAACACACACACACACACACACACACACATACACACTAAACACAAAAACACAAACACAAACAAACACACACACACACACACATAACAAACACCACACAGTTATAGATATAAACACAAACCCTTCCTAACACACACACACACACACACACACACCAGTTATAGATATAAACACAAACCCTTCCTAACACACACACACACACACACAGTTATAGATATAAACACAAACCCTTTCCATTATAGATATACAACACCACACACACACACACACACACACCCTTTATAGACCCAAACCGTTATATAAACACAAAAACCCTTCCTAACACACACACACACACACACAGTGATAGATATAAACACAAACCCTCCTAACACACACACACACACACAGAGTTATAGATATAACACACAAACCCTTAACAACACACCACTAACAACACACACACACAGTTATAGATATAAACACCAAACCCTTACTAACACACACACAGTGATAGATATAAACACAAACCCTTCCTAACACACACACACACAGTGATAGATATAAACACAAACCCTTCCTAACACACACACACA
>JACRUU010000017.1:87500-92500 GCA_030449085.1 Kryptopterus vitreolus
GTACCATGAAGTTTGTATGAATGTACCATGTACCATGAAGGTTGGAGGTAGATCAGGGGAAGGTTGGAGGTAGATCAGGGGAAGGTTGGAGGTAGATGGGGCAGGTTGGAGGTAGATAGGGGTGGGGTGTGTGTGTGTATATGCGTGTGTGTGTATGTGTGTGTGTAGGTTGGCATCTGCAACTCCAATTACAAAAAGAAGGAACATTGTGTAAATGTAAACTGTAAATGAAATCAATGTAATTTTTCACCACTAATAAACTCAAATTTTATAACAGAACTGATTATGATTTGATGCTTTGATGCTTTTCCTGAATGTCCGAGCCGCTCATTCCACAGGTACTAATGTTCTCCTACAACCAGTCAGAGATACAGCTTTCTGTTACTGAGAACAAGCCAGACGTTCCCTCTCCTCTTTATTCTGGAGGACATGGTGTCCATGCTTTCCACACACAAACACCACAGTTTCCCTCAGTAGATGTGAAATGACTTTTTGGTTTCAGAGAGCATCATGTTCACGCATGACCACTTCTTTATATCATCCAGATTTAACATTTACATTTGCAGTATTTGGCAGATGCCCTTATCCAGGGTGACTTACAACTGAGCAATTAAGAGCAATTAAGGGTTAAGGACCTTGCTCAAGGGTCCACTAGTGGTAGCTTGGTGGTTGTGGGGTTTGAACCTGCGATCTTCTGGTCCAGAGGCCAACACCTTACCACTAAGCCACCACCTCCCTAACCTGCGTCTGTGGACCACATGGAGAACCGTGTGAACAAACAATCATTTCTGAGGTGTTCATCCCATTCATTGATCTCCATTTACACAATCAGCAATGGTTCTAAATGCAGTGGCCCCTGAGGGCCCAAAGATCACTAACATCCCATAGTGATGTTCACACTCGTCCCTTGTACACAGAGATTTCTCCCAATTCCCAGAAATGTTCGATGATGTGATGTTCTGTAGATAATGAGGTTGTGTAATGCAATGATGAGGAACATTAAGTGTGAAATTGTTCCACACCATAAAGTTTAAAATGTCCTGTTTTTATCCTTAAAAGGTAAATTTCCTCAATGTATATTTAAAGTGAATGTGCACCACACTGGAGTGTGTAAATGAGTATGTGCAGGAGTGTGTGTGTGTGTGTGTGTGTGTGTGTAGTAGATAAGTAAATCTTATCCTTAGATTAAGACCTAAAGCACTTCCTGTATGTTGCCCTGGATAAGGGCGTCTGCTAAATACCGCATATGTAAATGTAAATGTAGTAGAGTATGTGTTGGAGTTAATGGTAGTGTGAGTAAGAGTGTGTGTGGTTACAACTGTGTAGTAGTGTGTGTAGAACTGTGTAGTAGTGTGTGTAAGAATGTGTGTAGGACTGTGTAGTACTTTGTGTAAGAGAGTGTGTAGAACTGTTTAGTAGTGTGTGTACATTTACATTTACATTTGCAGCATTTGGCAGACGCTCTTATCCAGAGCGACTTACAATTGAGCAAATTTGAGGGTTAAGGGCCTTGCTCAAGGACCCACTAGTGACAGCTTAGTGGTGGTGGGGTTTGAACCCATGATCTTTCGGCCCAGAGTCCAACACCTTAACCACTGGGCTATCACCTCCCAAGTGTGTAAGAGTGTGTGGGACTGTAATAGTGTGAAATAGTGTGTGTAGGACTGTAATAGTGTGTGTAATATGTAAAGTTTGTGTAGGACAGTGTGTGTAGGACTGTGTAGTAGCGTGTGTAAGAGTGTGTGTGGGACTGTAATAGTGTGAAATAGTGTGTGTAGGACTGTGTAATAGTGTGTGTAGGACTGTAATACATAGTGTGTGTAGGACTGTGTAGTAGTGTGTGTAAGAGTGTGTGTAGGACTGTGTAGTAGTGTGTGTAAGAGAGTGTGTAATAGTTGTGTAATAGTAGTGTGTGTAGGACTGTAATAGTATGTGTAATATGTAGTGTGTGTAGGACTGTGTAGTAGTGTGTGTAAGAGTATGTGTAGGACTGTAATAGTGTGTGTAATAGTGTCTGTAAGAGTGTGTGTAGGACTGTGTAGTAGTGTGTGTAAGAGTGTGTGTAGGACTGTAATAGTGTGTGTAATAGTGTGTGTAAGAGTGTGTGTAGGACTGTGTAGTAGTGTGTGTAAGAGTGTGTGTAGGACTGTAATAGTGTGTGTAAGAGATCTGGGTTCAAACACCACCACCACCAAGCTGCCACTAGTGGGCCCTTGAGCAAGGCCCTTAACCTTCAATTGCTCAGTTGTAAGTCGCTCTGGATAAGGGCGTCTGCCAAATGCTGCAAATGTAAATGTGTAGTAAGTAGTGTGTGTAGGAGAGTGTGTGTAGTACTGTGTGTAAGAGTGTGTGATTTGGAATGAGATGACTAGGTACACGAGTGGGTTATCATATGAACTTTTGAACCACATTACTTTTAAAACCAAAGAATTTGCAAATGCTGTGTGTGTTTGTGTGTGTGTGGGGAGGGGGGGTTACTAAGCCAGGACTAACGTGAGGACTGAGGAGAAATTTCTGCTGAATGCTGTAAATATAAATAAAGTGATTAAAGTAAGGCCTTAGGAGGAGTAACATGAGGACTGAGGAGGAGTAAAGTGTGGACTGAGGAGGAGTAAAGTGAGGACTGAGTTGCAGTAAAGTGAGGACTGAGTTGCAGTAAAGTGAGGACTGAGGAGGAGAGTTGCTGAGGAGGAGTAAAGTGAGGACTGAGGAGAAGTAAAGTGTGGACGGAGGAGGAGTAAAGTGAGGACTGAGGAGGAGTAAAGTGAGGACTGAGGAGGAGTAAAGTGAGGACTGAGGAGGAGTAAAGTGGGGACTGAGGAGTAGTAAAGTGAGGACTGAGTTGGAGTAAAGTGAGGACTGAGTTGGAGTAAAGTGAGGACTGAGGAGGAGTAAAGTGAGGACTGAGGAGGAGTAAAGTGGGGACTGAGGAGGAGTAAAGTGGGGACTGAGGAGGAGTAAAGTGGGGACTGAGGAGGAGTAAAGTGAGGACTGAGTTGGAGTAAAGTGAGGACTGAGGAGGAGTAAAGTGGGGACTGAGGAGGAGTAAAGTGTGGACTGAGGAGGAGTAAAGTGAGGACTGAGGAGAGTAAAGTGAGGACTGAGGAGGAGTAAAGAGGACTGAGGAGGAGTAAAGTGAGTGAGGAGTGAGGGAGGAGTAAAGTGGAGGACTGAGGGGAGTAAAGTGAGACTGAGGAGTAAAGTGAGGACTGAGGAGGAGTAAAGTGAGGACTGAGTTGGAGTAAAGTGAGGACTGAGGAGGAGTAAAGTGAGGACTGAGGAGGAGTAAAGTGAGGACTGAGGAGGAGTAAAGTGAGGACTGAGGAGAGGTAAAGTGAGGACTAGGAGGAGTAACGTGAGGACTGAGGAGAAGTAAAGTGAGGACTGAGTTGGAGTAAAGTGAGGACTGAGGAGTAGTAAAGTGGGGACTGAGGAGGAGTAAAGTGTGGACTGAGGAGGAGTAAAGTGAGGACAAGTTAAAGTGAGGACTGAGGAAGGAGTAAAGTGAGGACTGAGGAGGAGTAAAGTGAGGACTGAGGAGGAGTAAAGTGTGGACTGAGGAGGAGTAAAGTGAGGACTGAGGAGTAGTAAAGTGGGGACTGAGGAGGAGTAAAGTGTGGACTGAGGAGGAGTAAAGTGAGGACTGAGGAGTGTAAAGTGGGGACTGAGGAGGAGTAAAGTGTGAGGACTGAGGAGGAGTAAAGTGGGGACTGAGGAGGAGTAAAGTGAGGACTGAGTTGCAGTAAAGTGAGGACTGAGGAGAAGTAAAGTGTGGACGGAGGAGGAGTAAAGTGGGGACTGAGGAGGAGTAAAGTGGGGACTGAGGAGGAGTAAAGTGTGGACTGAGGAGGAGTAAAGTGAGGACTGAGGAGGAGTAAAGTGGGGACTGAGGAGGAGTAAAGTGAGGACTGAGGAGAAGTAAAGTGTGGACTGAGGAGGAGTAAAGTGGGGACTGAGGAGGAGTAAAGTGAGGACTGAGGAGGAGTAAAGTGGGGACTGAGGAGGAGTAAAGTGAGGACTGAGGAGGAGTAAAGTGAGGACTGAGGAGGAGTAAAGTGGGGACTGAGGAGGAGTAAAGTGGGGACTGAGGAGGAGTAAAGTGAGGAGGAGGACTGAGGAGGAGGAGTAAAGTGAGGACTGAGTTGGAGTAAAGTGAGGACTGAGGAGGAGTAAAGTGAGGACTGAGGAGGAGTAAAGTGGGGACTGAGGAGGAGTAAAGTGAGGACTGAGTTGGAGGAGTAAAGTGAGGACTGAGGAGGAGTAAGTGAGTGAGGAGAGAGGTAAAGTAAAGGAGGACTGAGGAGGAGTAAAGTGAGGACTGAGTTGGAGTAAAGTGGGGACTGAGGAGGAGTAAAGTGGGGACTGAGGAGGAGTAAAGTGGGGACTGAGGAGGAGTAAAGTGGGGACTGAGGAGGAGTAAAGTAGGGACTGAGGAGGAGTAAAGTAAAGTGGGGACTGAGGAGGAGTAAAGTAGGGACTGAGGAGGAGTAAAGTAGGGACTGAGGAGGAGTAAAGTGGGACTGAGGAGGAGACTGAGGAGTAAAGTGGGGACTGAGGAGGAGTAAAGTGGGGACTGAGGAGGAGTAAAGTGAGGACTGAGGAGGAGTAAAGTGGGGACTGAGGAGGAGTAAAGTGTGGACTGAGGAGGAGTAAAGTGAGGACTGAGGAGTAGTAAAGTGGGGACTGAGGAGGAGTAAAGTGAGGAAGTAAAGGGGACTGAGGAGGAGTAAAGTGGGGACTGAGGAGGAGTAAAGTGAGGACTGAGGAGGAGTAAAGTGAGGACTGAGGAGGAGTAAAGTGAGGACTGAGGAGGAGTAAAGTGAGGACTGAGTTGGAGTAAAGTGAGGACTGAGGAGGAGTAAAGTGGGGACTGAGGAGGAGTAAAGTGGGGACTGAAGAGGAGTAAAGTGTGGACCGGACCGGAAATGAGTCTTTAAAATGACAGTAGAATGGCAGAAATCAATGGCGGAAATTCATTACATACACCACATATTCTTGTG
>JACRUU010000017.1:102500-105000 GCA_030449085.1 Kryptopterus vitreolus
AACATCGTTTGTCTGAAACCTCGAAACCCAGAATACAGATGCAACAACATCGTGATGGGAAAAGCGCTGTGTGACTTCAAACAGGACAAGGTAACATCACCTACCAGTTATTCATGTACGAGTGATTAACAAGTGATCGATTAAGATATGATGTACGAATGACTTTAAGGAATGATTTAATTCTATATGTTTCAGTGTTAAGCTGTACAGTTGGATCGAATATTATAAGTCAAGCGATTTTAACAATACACATTGTTATGTACACACAAAGCAGCTGTACAATATTAAAGAGGACACACAGAAAGAACTTTGTGACGTTTGTATTTTAAGGTTTGATACAGAACAGTATATGTGATGTGATGTGATGATGATGTGATGTGATGTGATGTGATGTGATGTGATGTGATATGATATGATGTGATGTGATATGATATGATATGATATGATATGATGTGATGATGATGTGATGTGATGTGATGTGATGCAGTATGAAGGTTACAGTGTGGTCAGATGGATTTATGATCTGTTTAATCCTGAATGATGTTCAGTAGAACAAAATGTCAGATATCTGATCTGTAAGTTTATTTATAGTCTTAAAAATAGTTCAGTGTTTAAGAAATAGGAATTATTGACAAATATATTATTAATAGTGTTGATTAATTATTAATATTATGGATTAATAATTAATGAATATATTTTCAAGGGTATTAATTTAATCCTGTGTATATTATTGAGAGCATTGATTAATAATTAATGAATATATTATTGATAAAATGTAATTAACACTGAATATACAGTATTATTAATAGTATTGATAAATTATTGCTCTATAATCAATATAAACTGGATGATGATTAGCGTTTTTGCATCGATATTCTGAACACAAACATACAACCAGTCCACATGTGCTTTCTTTTTGTGGAAACAGAAGAGCTTACCTGCAGTGTGTGTGTGTGTGTTTGTGTGTTGTGTGTGTGTGTGTGTGTGTGTGTGTGTGTGTGTGTGTGTGTTATAGATGAGTATACTGAAAGGGGACGAGGCGATAGTACAGGATAACTCTCAGCGCAGTAAATGGCATGTGATGGGTCCTGGAGGACTAGGAATGCTCATCCCCTCAGTGTGTCTCATCATCCCTCCACCAAACCCACTGTGTATCGACCTGGCAAACAAGTACGCTTATACACACCACACACACACACACACACACACATATACCCACACCACACACACACACACACACACACACACACACACACACATACACATACACACACACACACACACACACACACACACACATCTCATCATCCTCCACCAAACCCACTGTGTATCGACCTGGCAAACAAGTACGCTTATACACACACACACACACACACACACACATACACATACACACACCACACACATCACACACACACACACACACATCTCATCATTCCTCCACCAAACCCACTGTGTATCGACCTGGCAAACAAGTACGCTTATACACACACACACACACACACACACACACATACAACACACACACACACACACACACACACACACACATCTCATCATTCCTCCACCAAACCCACTGTGTATCGACCTGGCAAACAAGTACGCTTATACACACACACACACACACACACACATTTACATGTACATGTACAGTATTTAGCAGACGCCCTTATCCGACGTACAAGAAGTGCTTTAGGTCTCGCTCTAAGGATAAGATTCATTCATGAAGGGTAAATACAAACTTAAGTACACAAGGATAGATAGTTAATGGATTTCTGGACATAAATCATATAGAGACACACATACATATATACATACACACACACACACACACACACACACACACACACACACACAATATCAACAAGTAGAAGGAAAGAAGAGTATGAGTGAACATGATGCAGCACAGATGGAACCAAAACAAGAATTCAGAATTCAGAACACCTGCATTGTGATGTTCACATTCATTCATTCATTCATTCATCTTCTACCGCTATATCCGATCTTCTCGGGTCACGGGGAGTCTGTGTCTATCTCAGGCGTCTATGGGCATTAAGGCAGGATACACCCTGGACGGAATGCCAACCCATCGCAGGGCACACACACACACACATTCATACACTAGGGGCAATTTTCCAAGGTGCCAATCAACCTACCGTGCATGTTTTTGGACCGGAGGAGGAAACCGGAGAACCCGGAGAGAAAAACCCCCTGAGGACACGGGGAGAACATGCACACAAACTCCACACACACATGGCCGAGACGGGAATCGAACCCGGATCCTGGCGGTGTGAGGCGAACGTGATAAACACTAAACCACCGTGCCCCTATGTGATGTTCACAGAATACACTGAATTTCATACTAATGTGTGTGTGTGTGTGTGTTGTGTGTGTGTGTGTGTGTATGTGTGTGTGTTTAACAGGAATGAGAAGTACTATGAAGCCATCATGGGTATCTGGAACCAGCTGTACATCAACATAAAGAGTCTGATCTCCTGGC
>JACRUU010000017.1:115000-117500 GCA_030449085.1 Kryptopterus vitreolus
AGCTGGAGAAGCAAGCGAGTGACAAGGGGAAAGTGGAGCAGAGTGCAGCCAGGATGCAGACTCGAATCAAAGACTTACAGGACATGATCGACAACCTCGAGGCTCAGCTGGACAAAGAGAAGAAAAGCAATCAGGACGAACTGACAAGGAGAAAGAGGATAGAAGCCGAGTTGGAAAGGGTGAATCAGGTGTGCCGAGAGTACACCTCTACCATCAACACCCTTCGTGTCACCAAGGAGGAGGAGAGCGTCGCCGGACGCAGGCACGAGCAGGACCTCCGCCGTGTCCAGGACGAGCTGGACAGATGTCAGAAAGAATACACAGGAACTACAGAGAGGCTCAGCAGGCTGATGGCCGAGCTGAAGGCACTGCAGCAGCAGCTGAGTCAGGAGCAGGCTCGTGTCCGGGAGGTCAACCTACGCAACGAGACACTGTACAAGACCATCGAGGAGAAGAGCCGAGGCTTAAACGAAAGCGTGTCTGAAATCGACAAGCTCAAGAGTCTTACTCAGAACCTCACCAAGGAACGGCTGAAGGTGGAGGAGGAGCTGCGGAGCGTACGCCAGGAACGGGACGATTTACGGAGCAACAAAAACAGCAACGAGAGCGAACACATGCTCCAACTGTCGGCTGTGCAGCTCCAGCTTCAGAGCTCGAATAAGAGAAGTGTAGAGCTCCAGTCCCACATTAGTGAGCTGACAAAAGAGAGGGAAAATTTAAAGGCGGAAATAGCCAAAATCCAAAAGCAGTACACGGAGGTATTTTTGTGGACAAATTACATTTTCAAATCCACCTTCCAATTCCTGCTTTTACTGAATAACTCTGAATAACTGCTGCTGCCGTTTGCTTTCTAACAGAATAATCAGTAATTAAAGCACCTGATTCCCAACACACTTATAATCCACTGCATGCATCACCATTCTGTCTCGATGCTTCTTTGTTCTATTGTATGATGGTTTAAATGGTTAATGTACGATAACATCTGCTCCTTTTTTCTCTTTCCAGACGTCTCTGATGATCCATGAGTCTCAGACACATTACAAGGAGGTGCTCGGTGAGCGAGATAGTCTCCTGAGCAAACTGAAGCTGCTGGAAATGGACAAAGGGAAGCAGCAGCGTTCCGAGGAAGAGCTGAGTCGCGTCAAGATGTCACTGGAATCAGAGGTCCGTCAGAAGCAGCGCCTGCAGGAGGAAATAGACAAAATACGCAAAGATTTTAACTACTGGAAAAGTCAGTATGAGATAAAGGATGGTCAGGTCAGACAGTGCCAGTCCGATAAAGACAAAGCAGAGAGGGACAGGGCTTCACTCCACAACGAGATCACAAAACTCACCGCCGAGCTTAGAACTGTAGAAGAACGCTACCGATCCCGCCTACAGAGCTCCGAGCTGGAAGTGTCTGAGCTCACCCGTAAGCGAGAGGCCCTGGAATTGGAGCTGAGGAAGCTCCAACAGCGCCCGAGCGCCTTCGCCAAGCAGACTCAGACCGACGAGAAGGTGACCACCATCGACCCTTCAAAGCTAGTTTTTGATGGTATTCGGCGGAAGGTGACGGCTCACCAGCTGTGCGACTGTGGGATCATTGATAAAACGACCCTCGATAAAGCTGCTGAAGGGCCAGCTCGTGGTCTCAGATGTTTCCGTGGAGATTCAGCCTAACCTTAAGGGTACAGGGGTCATCGCAGGGGTTCAGCAAGACTCCAAGAACAAAATGCCCATCACAGAAGCTAAGAGCAAGAACCTGCTGAGTCCAAAGAGTGCCATGATGTTGCTGGAAGCCCAGGCTGCCACGGGTCATGTGATTGATCCAAAGTTTAATGAGAGGATGCCGGTGGACACGGCCTGCTCCAGAGGATTGGTTGAGACAGACGACCGGGACGTCCTCATTACCGCTGAGGCGGCGTGTACCGGCTTCAAAGATCCTTTCTCTGGGAAACTTCTGTCTGTCGGACAGGCATGCAAGAAAGGACAAGTTGACAAGGAGAAAACCATTCGGCTCCTCCAGGCTCAAGAAGCCGTGGGAGGAATAATCGACCCGGTGCTGAGTGTCTTCATACCGAAAGACGCCGCTTTAGACCGCGGCCTCATTGACGAAGAGCTTTATCGCGCGCTCAACAAAAAGCCAGCTTGTTATATCAATCCAGCAAATTCAGAGAAGATCAGCTACAGTGACTTGAGGAAGCAATGTGTTACAGAACCTGCAACTGGACTCCTTCTGCTCCCTGTACATGAAAACTCGGAGTACGTCCAGGGAATCCGGGGCCAAGTCTCCCTCACTGAGCTGGTAAACTCCAACCTGATTGACGAGGGAGATTTGGATAAAGTGAAGCGTGGCCTTCTTACAACTAAAGATATTGAGAATAGGCTGAAGATGTACCTGTCTGGATCTGGCTGCATTGCTGGCATTTATGATGAGGCTCAGGACAGAGTCATGCCCTTCTACCAGGCGATGAAAGAACAGCTTCTCCGTCCCGGGACGACGCTGGAGCTTCTGGAAGCG
>JACRUU010000017.1:125000-135000 GCA_030449085.1 Kryptopterus vitreolus
ATGATGGGTTCCTCAGACCTTCAATAATTTTGTACTCAACATTTCTTTCCTATACTACTCCAGTGCAGATGTTGGAGTCTGTTCATCTCCACTGTGGTCAAGGACAGGACTCGGATCTTCATCTCTCTCACAGCAGACTTATTGGTTTTCCTGAAGTCCAGGTAAGCTCTCCTCAGGTTCTACATCTCAGCACCAACACACCATGGGTTCTCCTTGATTAGAGAGTGTCCTGCATGGAGCTTCACTGCAGCTTACAGGAGGAACCTGAAGACTGTGTACAACCACACAAGTGGTGAGAAGAAGTGTTGTAAAGATGTAGTGTTCCTCTACAGTTCTCCATCCTCAGAACGACTGAAACTTCTCCACACTTTTTATTGTCCTGCTTCTGATCTTTGGTGAATTTCTGACAGTGTTCTAACATCACTTCATGTTCATCTCAGCAGTGAATGTCTCCATGTTCTCCTCTTTCATCTTTAACACCATGACCTTCACATGACATCTGTTAGAGGTGTAGTTTATTCAATTCAATTCAATTTTATTTATAAAGCGCTTTTAACAATTTGTCATCGTCTCAAAGCAGCTTTACATAATACTCATGAAATTCCTCATTACACACCATTTCACATGAAGGGAATGATTTAATGAATGAATTTGGTGTAGGTGAGCCTGAGTTCATGGTTCCTCTGAAGGTTTCTTCCTCATATCATCTCAGTGATTTCACCCACCATCACCATCACCACCACTCTGTATGTGACGGTGTGCATTGCTGGTGCATCTGCTTCAGGATCTGCAGACACACCAGTCTACTACACACTCAGGTCCACATGAGTCTGTGTGGTCAGATGTTTGGGCATGTTGGAGGTGTCTGAGGGGTCACCAATAGTCCACCTTTTGCAGCAGAAGAAGCCTCTCTGGACATTGATCAGATTCTCAGTAGATGCTGCTATCTTTATTCGCGGGAGTGTTGATGGCCAGATGAGGTCCAGTGAGGTCCAGGGTCCAGCTAGGTGTGGAGCGTGTGAGATACGTGAGGTTCATTTCCATGCTTATGAGAGGTTTTGTGATGAGACGGGTTTTGCTACACGTGTTGCCGGTGAAGAAGTTGTGAGTTTCACTCTGCGGCGGTGCAGAAGACCTCCTCGGTGCTGGACTTGTCTTCGGCGTGAAGGCGCTGATGGAGCTGCAGAGTGTTTTTGCGGTTGAAGCTCTTCCCACACAGTGTGCATTGGTAGGGTTTCTCCCCGGTGTGGATGTGCTGGTGTCGGTGCAGAGTGCTCTGCTGGGCAAACGTCTGTCCGCAGTCGGTGCACTGGAAGGGTTTCTCTCCCGTGTGGATGCGATGGTGCTGCTGCAGCGTGTTCATCCGACTGAAACTCTTCCCGCATTCGGAACAGATATACGGCTTCTCTCCGGTGTGGGTGCGCTGATGTCCCAGCAGAGTTTTCTTCTGGTGGAAGCTCTTCCCACACTCCGAGCAGTAAAAAAGGTTCTCTCCTGAGTGGAGACGCTGGTGTTCCTTCAGGGTGCAGTTCTCACTGAAGCTCATCCCGCACTCCGTACAGTGATATGGTTTCTCTCCGGTGTGGACGCGCAGGTGGCGCTGCACCGCGTTCTTCCGAGTGAAACACTTCCCGCATTCCGAGCACTGGTATGGCTTCTCTCCGGTGTGGATGCGCTGATGCGTCTGGAAGTTCTGCTGGTGAGCGAAACTCTTTCCGCACCATGCGCACTGGTAGGGTTTCTCTCCGGTGTGAAGGCGAAGATGCTGCTGGAGGTTGCTCTCCTGACTAAAGCTCTTCCCACACTCCGAGCACTGGTACGGTTTCTCTCCGGTGTGAATCCGGAAGTGTTTCTGAAGGTCTCCCAGTCGAGCAAAACTCTTCCCACACACACCACACGGGTGGATTTTTTTCCAGATAAGTTTGGGTGAAGTGTTTGTGAGGACAGAAGGCTGACTGCTGCAGCTGGCAGGAGACACGTCCTCCGATTTGATTTGACCTTCAGGTACCTGCAGTCTTTCCAACGCAGCAGCATCTCTTGAAGAGCTCGTGGTGGACAGATCTAGAGGGGCATGGCATGATACTAAAGGAACAGAAGAAGGCTGGTAGCAGAACGTCACCTCTTTCTGGATCTGGAAAAAATAGATAGAAAGATAAAAAATAAGTCCAATAAACAAAAATCACTATAAGAAGAAGATCTGCAAGATGAAGAAGAACATAAGAATCTTTATTTACCACAAACATTACAGCACAGTGAAATTGTTTCTTCACATATCCCAGTTTGTTTTGTTTTGGTAATCTGGGGGTCAGAGCGCAGGGCTCAGCCAAAATACAGCGCCCCCTGGAGCACAGAGGGTTAAGGGCCTTGCTCAAGGACCCAAGAGTGGCAGCTTTGCAATACTCGGACCCCCGACCTTCTGATCAGGAACCCAGCACTTTAAACCCACTGAGATACACCCTCCCCCACTGAGATACACCCTCCCCCACTGTGATACACCCCTCCCCCCTGACTGAGATACACCCTCCCCCACTGTGATACACCCTCCCCCACTGACTGTGATACACCCCTCCCCCACTGACTGTGATACACCACTCCCCCACTGTGATACACCCACTCCCCCACTGTGATACACCCATCCCACACTGTGATACACCCCTCCCCCACTGAGATACACCCCTCCCCCACTGTGAGATACCCCCCCACCCTGATACACCCTCCCCCACTGAGATACACCCTCCCCCACTGTGATCCACTGTGATACACCGCACACCACACTGTGATACACCACTCCCCCACTGTGATACACCCCTCCCCCACTGTGATACACCCCTGATCCCACACTGTGATACACCCCTCCCCCACTGAGATACACCCCATCCCCCACTGTGATACACCCCTCCCCACTGTGATACACCCCCCCCACTGAGATACACACCTCCCCCACTGTGATACACTCCTCCCCCACTGAGATACACCACCTCCCCCCCTGAGATACACCCCTCCCCCACTGAGATACACCCTCCTCCCCACTGATACATCCTCCCCCACTGTGATACACCCCTCCCACACTGAGATACACCCCTCCCCCACTGAGATACACCCCTCCCCACTGAGATACACCCCTCCCCCACTGAGATACACCCCTCCCCCACTGAGATGGATACACCGATACACCCCTCCCCCACTGTGATACACCACTCCCACACTGTGATACACCATCCCCCACTGTGATACACCCCTCCCTCACTGTGATACACCCCCTCCCCCTGAGTGGTAGATGATGGTGGGATAGGTGGTGGATTGATGGAGGGATGAGTGGTAGAGGTTATTATTATTATTATTATTATTATTATTATTATTATTATTATTATTATTATTATTATTATTATTGTTGTTGTTGATGATACAGTCACTTACACATACAGGAGATAAGTCCTCTGGGGAATTTTCTTCTGATATCTGGATATCCGGTTGTGAAGCAGCTCCATCTCGGGATTTTGTTTTTGGAGGAGAGGTCGAGAGGTCCATGAAACTGGAGACAGGAATCAGGAGATGAATTGTAATAACACATCATCTCTTTCTAATATCAAATATACTATATACACACATTCTAACACCACACACACACACACACACACTATATATATATATATATATATAGATACACACACACACACACTACACACACACTATATATATATATATATATATATATATATATATATATATTATATATATATATATATATATATATATATACACACACACACACACACACACACATGGACACACACACACACACACAACAACTGGTTTATATATATATATATATACACACACACACAATACAGAAATAAACGCAATGTTTATTACAATTAATTTATTAATTATTCATTTAACTTAACTATGAACATCACCGTCACACTGTTACCACCTGTTACACACGTTCTCCGCCACACAGTTACCACACGTTCACACTGTTACCACACGTTCTCCGTCACACTGTTACCACACATGGTGTGACATCTCCGCCACACAGTTCACACCACACGTTCTGTTACCATCACACTGTTACCACACGTTCTCCGTCACCTGTTACCTCATGTTCACGTTGTGACATGTTCTCCTTCACACCTTTACAACATTTCTACTGTCACACGTTACCTCACGTTCACACGTTCACACAGTTACCACACATTCTCCGCCACACAGTTACCACACGTTCTCACTCGCCACACACACAGTTCACACGTTCTCCACACGTTCTCACGTCACACGTTACACACACGTTACGTTACCACACGTTCTCCGCCACACAGTTACCACACGTTCTCCGTCACAGCCACACCACACAGTTACCACACGTTACCACACTTTCTCCGTTACACACACACAGTTACCACACGTTCTCCGTCACACATGTTACCACACGTTCTCCGCCACACTGTTACCACACGTTCTCCGTCACACTGTTACCACACGTTCTCCGTCACACTGTCACACATTTACCACACGTTCTCCGTCACACTGTTACCACACGTTCTCCGTCACACAGTTACCACACGTTCTCCGTCACACACACACTGTTACCACACGTTCTCCGCCACACAGTTACCACACGTTCTCACGCATCACACAGTTACCACACGTTCTCCGTCACACATCCACACAGTTACCACACGTTCTCCGCCACACAGTTTCACCACACGTTCTCCGCCACACAGTTACCACACGTTCTCCACCACACAAGTTACCACACATTCTCCGCCACACAGTTACCACACGTTTCTCCACATCACACACCACACAGTTACCGCCACACTGTTCATGTTCTCCGTCACACTGTTACCACACGTTCTCCGTCACACTGTTACCACACGTTCTCACGTTGTCACACGTTCTGACATGTTTTTCCGTCACACGTTCTCCGTCACACGTTACCACACAGTTACCACACCACTGTTCACACAGTTCCCACACGTTTCCCACACGTTACCACACACGTTCTCCGCCACACGTACCACAGTTCACGCATCACACAGTTACCACACGTTCTCCGACACACAGTTACCAGTTCACACATGTTCACACTCCGTTCTCCATCACACAGTTACCACACGTTCTCCGTCACACAATTTACCACACGTTCTCCGCCACACAGTTCACACAGTTACCACACGTTCTCCGCCACACAGTTACCACACGTCTCCGCCACCACACACGTTCTCCGACACACAGTTACCACACGTTCTCCGTTACACAGTTACCATACGTTCACGTTCACAGTGTGACAATTTCTCCCTCACACAGTTACCACACATTCTCCGTCAACCACACGTTACCACCCACGTTCTCCATCACACTGTTACCACACGTTCTCCGCCACACAGTTACCACACGTTCTCCGTCACACAGTTACCACACGTTCTCCGTCACACTGTTACCACACGTTCTCCGTCACACACTGTTACCACACGTTCCACACGTTCTCCGTCACGTTCTCACCACACACAGTTACCACACGTTCTCCGTCACACTGTTACCACACGTTCTCCGTCACACTGTTACCACACGTTCTCACACGTTTCACACGTTACCACACGTTCCTCACACAGTTACCACACATTCTCCGTCACACTGTTACCACATGTTCACCGTCACTGTTACCACATGTTCTCCCTCACATAGTTACCACATGTTCTCCGTCACACAGTTACCACATTTTCTCCGTCACACAGTTACCACACGTTCTCCATCACACAGTTACCACACGTTCTCCGCCACACACTGTTACCACACGTTCACCATCACACTACCACAGTTACCACACGTTCTCCGTCACAGAGTTACCACACGTTCTCCGTCACACTCCAAGAGTTACCACACGTTCTCCGTCACACTGTTACCCATGTTCACCGTCACTGTTACCACATGTTCTCCGTCACACAGTAAGATTCTACTTTTAAACAATATCACTCCTCCTTCTGCTCTTATTCTCCTCCTTCTATTGCTACATCTTTTCCTCTTTCCTCCCTCACATTGCCACGACTCCTTTTAAGGTTAATTTGATTTATTTGTGCTTTATAATGTGTATTAATCATGTTTATTATTACAAAACTAATTTCCAGAATGAATAATAACGTTTTTTTTAAGTAAAATAAAATTACTTTAAACAGAACTTCCTGATATTTAGGATCTGGATGGAATGGAGTGTGTGTGTGTGTGTGTGTGTGTGTGTGAGGATCTGGATGGAATGGAGTGTGTGTGTGTGTGTGTGTGTGTGTGTGTGTGTGTGTGTGAGTGTGTGTGATGAGTGTGTGTGTGTGTGTGTGTGTGTGTGTGTGAGTGTATGTGAGTGTGTGTGTGTGTGTGGATCTGGTTACAGAGTTTTAGTCATTGCTGAAAGCTGTAAGTAGGATTTTGGGGAGTGTCTGTGCTCTTTGTACTACAAGACCATCAGGAATTGATGTCAGGGAGGAGGCCTGTGGTGCAGCCTGCATTCCACTGCACTGTAACTTCCACTGAGTGTGTGTGTGTGTGTGTGTGTGTGTGTGTGTGTGTGTGTGTGTGTGTTTAAGCCCCAGCTTTGTGCACAGGGCATTGTCATGCTAGAACATGTTTTAGCTTCAGTCCTTTTGTTCCAGTCACATTCTAAACAATTACACAATTCCATGCCTCTGGCTTTGTGGTCTCAGTCTGGGGGAGGCTCAGTGTTGGTACGTTCACTGCTCACACACACACACACACACACACACACACACACCACGTTGATCTCACGTGACATGTCCTCATTATACTATAGTTGGGTGCTGTGATTGCTCCTGCACCAGTTTCTCCACCAGCATGCAGAACATGTGTGTGAAGGCAGTGACGTCAGGAGTGAAGGTCTGGAGAGCGCTCTGCATTCCAATTCAATCCCAGAGGTGTATAATGGGGTTGTGTAGGTCAGATCTGTGTGAAGGACACACAACCTTCTTCTCTCCACACACCAGGGCTGTATGAAGCTCTCTGTGTGCACAGACGCGCTGCAGGAACAGGTCTGGACCGGTTTGTTCCGAGACATCAAAAATGCCTCGTACTGCTGCAGCGCACGGAGGAGATCTCCACAAAAACATGTTTCTTCTCTGAGGAGCTTCATGCACCATCAGATGTACACACACACACACACACACACACACACACTCATACATTTACTGCACTCTGCAAACATGCAATAAACATAAATATACACAATATAACCAAAAGTAAGTGCACTCCTGACTACCACTAACAGACTGATGTTTCCACAAATAGCTGTGTAGAACATCTCAGTACACTTTACCTCTAATACCACTGAGACCCCTCCCATCTGTGTGTGTGTGTGTGTGTGTGTGTGTGTGTGTGTGTGTATAGTGGAGGAATCTAAGATGGTGTAACTCTGTATTGTGGAAACATCTGACAGAGATGAGAGGTGAAGCTGGATGGATTGTGTAATGGTGAGTTTGTGCTGGAGCTCCTCGTCTCACCTCACTAAAGCTCCTCTGGCTGAATGAACACAATCCTCCAGTCACGCTCCAGTTTCTAGAGGAAAGCCTTTCTGAGATAGTGAAGCTCATTATTACTGCAGCGCAGAGACGCACCTGGAGGGGGCGCTTCAATATTGACACATTGGTCAGGGGGCAAATACATTTGGACAGAAAGTATCTACACTCCTGAGAAGATGAATATCGGTTCCTCAATGTGTTCCTGTGGAACATCTATCAGGAGCTGAGTTTGGAGTGAAGGTGCTAGAACAACTTCTGACAAGGTTTCTGCAGGTTATACCGAGTGAGATTTAACACACACACACACACACACACACACACACACACACACACACACACACACACACACCCACACACACACACACACACACACACACACACACACACACACACTGGCCTTAACCGAAATCTGATTGGCTGCTGCATTTAGGGTTTATTTTTGTAAGACTCTGGTCTGAGAGCTTTTTATGGATCATCTGGAGGTTCTACAGCTGCACCGGTGAAGTCCTACAGAATATACAGTCTCACACCTGCACCAGAAGAGCAGGTAGAGATCTAACCATCACCTACAGAAGATCACATTCCACACCGAGGAGCATTCATGTGGATTCAGTTATTGTGCTACATTCCTCCTCCTGTTCCTCCTCCTGTTCCTCCTCCTGTTCCTCCTCCTGTTCCTCCTCCAACATTCTGGTTTTCCACTAGAATATGGAACGTGGCTGTGGGGATTAGTGATCCTTCAGCCCTCAAAGCATTACTGAGGTCAGGCAGTGACGTCAGGAGCGAAGGTCTGGAGAGCACTCTACATTCCAATTCAATCCCAGAGGTGTATAATGGGGTTGTGGAGGTCAGAGCTGTGTGAAGGATACTCGATCTCCTCCACTCCAACAGCAGGCTTTTATGAAGCTCTCTTTGTGCACAGACGCACTGCAGGAACAGGTCTGGACCGCTTTGTTCCAGTGAATATTCCTGCTACAGTGCAGAGACTTTCTACACAAAGCACCCGCCTGAGGAACGCTCACCTACACCTTGTGTTTATTACGAACACCTGGACCTTCATTGAGTTCTCTAATCAGACCAGGCCAGGAGATTCAGTTCAACCTCAAACATCACAATGAAGATCTGAAGATCTGACTTTACTTCTTCCTGTGAGTGAAGGATCTGCAGTGTGATGGAGCTGATCAGAGATCAGAGGAGAACACCATGACCAGGAGGAAGAGCACTCTCATGGTGAGGAGAGGAACATCTCAGCACAATGCTGATGATCCACAAGAGGATCACACCAGGTTCCCTGAAGCCTGGAAAAAGAACAGGAGGCCAATTTTCTTGTCTTTAAAAGGTGGTTCCATGTGTGTAATTTCTGAGGAGACTTCTGACTGCAGACACACACACACACACACACACACACACACATTTAAAACATATTGAGAACCACTGATCAGTTCTCCAGGATCTCCTCCAGCTTTATCCAGATGCTGGGTGAGAAGAAGAAAAGACTGAACCTTTCATGCTCCTGCAATATTTGAACATTGATCCCACTATAATCCCAAATCCTCCTTTATTCCTTATCTTCTGGAAACGTCTGCCTGTAACGTCAAGGTAAATGAGTCAGAATGCTGATTACATTCCAGAGCTTCTCACCTGACCTCACTAATGCTCCTCTGGGTGAATGAACACAATCCTTACAGTCACAGCGGCTCAACACTTCCTATACCATCACATCATCATCACATCATCACCACATCATCACATCACCACATCATCACCTCACCATCACCACACCATCACATCATCACCACCATCACATCATCACCACACATCAACACCATCACATCACATCATACATCACACATCACCATCACCACACCATCACATCATCACCACATCATCATCACATCATCACATCACCATCACATCACATCACATCATCATCACCATCACACCCCCATCACCATACCCACCACATCACCACCATCAACACCATCACCTCATCATCACCACATTATCACCTCACCATCACCTCACCATCACATCACCCCTCACCACTCACCATCACATCATCACATCATCACCTCACCATCACATCATCACCTAGGGAGGGGTAGCTCAGTGGTCTAAGGTGCTGGACTGCTGATGGGAAGATCCGGGTTCGAGCCCCGGTATGGCCAAGCTGCCGCCCTTGGGTCCTTGAGTAAGACCCTTAACCCTCTGTGCTCCAGGGGGCGCCGTATCATGGCCGACCCTGCGCTCTGACCCCAAACTACCAACATCAAGCTGTGATATGTGAAGAAATAATTTCACTGTGCTGTTTATGTTTATGTGACCAATAAAGGATATTATTATTATTATACCTCACCATCACCACATCATCACCTCACCATCACATCACCATCACACCATCACATCATCATCACCACACCATCACATCACCACATCACCACAACATCACATCATCACCACACCATCCCATCACCATA
>JACRUU010000017.1:140000-155000 GCA_030449085.1 Kryptopterus vitreolus
TCTGACGCGTCTGAGATCTGAACGTCTCTCGCAGCAAAGCCAGACTTTTATACTTCAACTGTTTACAAATATATTTAAAACTTATGCAGGTACAAAATAAACACAAAGAACATTCAAAGTCCATCTGCAGCTTTTCATTCCAAAAGTGAAAGTCAAGAATTTCTTCACACGAGCAGAAACTCATTAAACATTCAGTCCAAAAACATCAAAGACATTTCACTGCGTTTATCACATCATATTACAGATGTACATTATTCACAAACGTCCATTTCTTATTTCATTTCAATTCCATTTTATCTCCAGAGTGCAAATAAAAAAAAGATAAATAATGTGTTTGTTTGTTGATATTAATTACAGCTGGTTTGCTGTAAACAACTTTAAGTTACTGAAGAACTTTGAGGATTTGGAGTGTAACAAATATCAACACATCTGATATAAAAAGAGACACGGTGGTTTAGTGTTCATCACGTTCGCCTCACACCGCCAGGGTCCGGGTTCGATTCCCGTCTCACCCATGTGTGTGTGGAGTTTGTGCATGTTCTCCCCGTGTCTCAGGGGGTTTTTCTCTGGGTTCTCCGGTTTCCTCCCCCGGTCCAAAAACATGCACGGTAGGTTGATTGGCACCTTGGAAAATTGTTCCTAGTGTGTGTGTGTGAATGTGTGTGTGTGTGTGTGTGTGTGTGTGTGTGTGTGTGTGTGTCCTGTGATGGGTGGCATTCCATCCAGGGTGTATCCTGCCTTAATGCCCATAGACGCCTGAGATAGACACAGACTCCCCGTGACCCGAGGGAAGATCGGATAAAGCGCTAGAAGATGAATGAATGAATGAATGAATGAATGAATGATATAAAATGTGCCCAAAGCCAGAATTACTGCATGACCGTTTCCATCACTGAACTTCAACACTGATGGAAGTGAAATGATGGACATGACGATGAGTTTTTCCCTCTATTCAGATTTACCCATTTATAGAAACTACGTTACAACTTTATAACCTCTTTATGTCGATTAACCTGCTTTAAGACGAAATACACTGTTAAAAAAATAAGTGAATAATAATGACACACTATTGATTTAATGCTAATATTTGGATTAGATATAAATAATGTTACTGTAATGAAATTGTAAACAGTTTGAACACGACGGAGGAAAATAAGCTTCATTTCTCTTCTGAAATATTTCAGCTCTTTATGAGTTTCTTACATGATTTCCACCAAAACGCAGTCACTGAAGTCACGATAAATTCATTTAAATCTGATGCAAAAACACGACGGTGCATCACAAACACACACGGCTACTGTAAAGTGGATTATAAACTGTAAAGTGGAACACATCGTAAAGGATTACCATCAGTACACCTGAGGAAGACGGACTGTAAAGTGGATGATAAACTGTAAAGTGGAACTCGTAACGACCTGTAAAGTGATTGAAGCACCTGTAAAGTGGATTATTACAGGAGTGCACCTGTAAAGTGGATTACTCGTTAGACAGGAGTGCACCTGTAAAGTGGATTATTACAGGAGTGCACCTGTAAAGTGGATTACTCGTATAGACTGTAAAGGAGTACAGGAGCACCTGTAAAGTGGATTATTACTACACCTGTAAAGTGGATTACTCGTTAGACAGGAGTGCACCTGTAAAGTGGATTACTCGTAGACAGGAGTGCACCTGTAAAGTGGATTACTCGTATACAGGAGTGCACCTGTAAAGTGGATTACTCGTATACAGGAGTGCACCTGTAAAGTGGATTACTCGTACAGGAGCACCTGTAAAGTGGATTATCGTATACAGGCACCTGTAAAGTGGATTACTCGTATACAGGAGTGCACCTGTAAAGTGGATTACTCGTATACAGGAGTGCACCTGTAAAGTGGATTACTCGTATACAGGAGTGCACCTGTAAAGTGGATTACTCGTACAGGAGCACCTGTAAAGTGGATTATCGTATACAGGTACACCTGTAAAGTGGATTACTCGTATACTGTAAAGTGGATTAGTACACCTGTAAAGTGGATTACAGGTGTGCACCTGTAAAGTGGATTACTCGTAGACAGGATACAGGTGCACTCATAAGGGTCCACTGAATGTGTATATTATTATTATTTAATCTTTATCTGTTGTAGGTGAATGTAAATAAAATGTGGATTTTTTTTATTGTTATTTATGAAGTCTTTACATCTTTCTACACTGTTTCCTCTCAAGTTTTTTTATTGTATTTGTTTTGGCTTGGTGAATGTAACTGTCTATAAAATGTGGTACTTCAGTGTTCCTGATGCACTTCAAAATTTTTTTTTGCACCATTGTTATGCACCATCACTGTCTATAGTGCACTGTCATATTCACCATTGTCTATAGTGCAATATTTCATAGCGCACCATCACTGTCTATAGTGCACCATCACCATCACTGTCTATAGCGCACCATACATAGCGCACCTCACTTCTAGCGCACACACCGTGTCTTTAGCACACCAAATAGCGCACCATACGCACCATCACCATCAGTTAGTGCTATAGTGCACTGTGTCCATCCTCTATAGCGCCCCATCACCACCGTGTCTCTATAGCGCACCATCACTGTCTATAGCACTGTCACTGTTTTTATACTGCACCATCACTATAGTGCACCATCACCATACTGTCTAAGCACCATCACCATCCTCAGGCACCATCACCATCATTTTGCACCATTTTTGCACACCATCACCATCACTGCTTGCACCATCACCATTCAAGCACCAATATAAATACACTGTCTCTATAGCACACCATCACTGTCTTGCACACCATATTTATTCATTAGCGCACCATCTGTAAATAGCGCACCTACTTTAAGCACCATCACCATCACTGCTATAGCACACCAATGTATAGCACACCATAATGTGTACTTCAGTGTGCACCATCACCATCCTGTCTATATGCACCATCACCATCACTGTCTCTGCACCATCACTGTCTATAGTGCACCATCACTGTCTGCACCAAGTCTATAGTGCACCATCACTTCTATAGCACACCATCACTGTCATAGCACACCATCGCTGTCTCTATGCACACCATCACTCTCTATAGTGCACCATAGTGCACCATCACTGTCTATAGTGCACCATCACTATGCACACCATCACTCTCTATATAGCGCACCATCACTGTCTAGCACACCATACTGCACACCATCACTCTCTATAGTGCACACCATCACTGTCTATATCACCATCACTGTCTATACCGTGCACACCATCACTGCACCTATAGTGCACCATCACTGTACACCATCACTCTCTATAGTGCACCATCACCGTGTCTCTGCACACCATCACTCTCTATAGTGCACCATCACCGTGTCTCTATAGCACACCATCACCTATATCACCATCACTGTCTATAGTGCACACCATCACTGTCATGCACCATCACTGTCTATAGTGCACCATCACTGTCTCTATAGCGCACCATCACTGCACCATCACTCTCTATAGTGCACCATCACCATCACTGTCTATAGCGCACCATCACTGTCATAGCGCACCATCACTGTACACCATCACTCTCTAGCGCACCATACTGTCTATAGCGCACCATCACCATCACTGTCTATAGCGCACCATCACTGTCTATAGTGCACCATCACCATCACTGCACACCATCACTCTCTGCACCATAGTCTATGCACACCATCACTGTCTATATCACCATCACTGTCTATAGCACCATCACTGTCATAGCACACCATCACTGTCTATAGTGCACTGTCATCACTGTCATCACCATCACTGTCTGCACCATAGTGCACCATCACTATAGTGTCTATAGCGCACCATCACTATAGTCGCACCATCACCATCACTGTCTATCACCATCACTGTCTATAGTGCACCATCACCATCACTGTCTCACCATACTGTCTATAGTGCACCATCACTGTCTATAGCACCATCACTGTCTATAGCGCACCATCACTGTCTATAGCGCACCATCACTGTCTATAGCCCACCATCACCGTGTCTCTATAGCACACCATCACTCTCTATAGTGCACCATCACTGTCTATAGCGCACCTGTCACTGTCTATAGCTATAGCACCATCACTGTCTCTGCACCATAGT
Organism: Kryptopterus vitreolus; assembly: GCA_030449085.1. Taxonomy (NCBI): domain Eukaryota; kingdom Metazoa; phylum Chordata; class Actinopteri; order Siluriformes; family Siluridae; genus Kryptopterus; species Kryptopterus vitreolus. Next base: position 144,109 of record JACRUU010000017.1, read on the forward strand.
CTCTATAGTGCACCATCACTGTCTATAGTCTATAGCGCACCATCACTGTCTATAGCACACCATCACTGTCATCACCATCACTGTCTATAGTAGCACACCATCACTGTCTAGTGCACCATCACCTATAGCGCACTGTCTATAGCCCACCATCACCGTGTCTCTATAGCGCACCATCACTGTCTATAGCGCACCATCACTGTCTATAGCGCACCATCACTGTCTATATGCACCATCACTGTCTGTCATCACCATCACTGTCTATAGTCTATGCACCATCACTGTCATCACCATCACTGTCTGCACCATAGTCTATAGCGCACCATCACTGTCTATATCACCATCACTGTCTATAGCACACCATCACCATCACCATCACTGTCTATAGTGCACCATCACCATCACTGTCTATAGTGCACCATCACTGTGTCTCTATGCACCATCACTGTCTATAGCGCACCACCACTGTGTCTCCAGCAGGGGACAGTATTGGACAAACTTCATGAGCATTGAGGCGAGACGTCTCCACATTTCCCTGAGGGACAGATTGATGCTGGTGATGTTCCTGTACACGCTGGTCTACACTACACTGTTTGGTAAACACTAGAGCAGTTTCTACATGCTGTGTGAATGTTATTGTCCTACATAATGATTCTGTGTTTCTAAACCAAGAGAAACGATAGAACAGTAAACAATTTGCATTTGAGTGTTGCATCACCACATGCCAGTGGACACGGTGAAGACGTATGTATTTACTTGTGTATTTATTGCTGATAGATGTTTATAATGTATAAAGTATATGGTGATGTACTAATTGTGCAGTTTGTAGGAGACAGAAACAGGACGTTATGAGTTTATTGACATTAACTCCTATCCGAGGTGAATTACACAATGACAGAAGACACTGATGTGGGAACAGAGTCGTGTGAGTAAAACTCCTCCCACACGTCTGCGGGATGAGTGCGCTGGTGCTGCTGAAGGTGAGCTTGTTGGATGAAGTTTTTCCCACAGTGGGTGCAGTGGTATGGTTTCTCCCCCGTGTGGATGCGCTGATGTTGCTGGAGAGCAGTTTGCTGTTTGAAACTCTTCCCGCAGTCCAGGCAGTGGTATGGTGTCTCTCCGGTGTGGACACGCCGGTGTCTCTGCAGCGTCCCGTGTTCGGTGAAACCCCTCCCGCAGTGGGAGCACTGGTAGGGTTTCTCCCCGGTGTGGATGCGCTGGTGGTGCTGGAGAGTGCTGTGGTTGGTGAAGTGTTTCCCACACTGGGAGCAGTGGTAGGGTTTCTCCCCCGTGTGGATGCGTTGGTGTCGTCTGAGATTACTCTGGATAGTGAAACTGGTCCCACACTGGGAGCAGCGGTAGGGTTTCTCCCCCGTGTGGACGCGTTGGTGTCTCTGGAAGGTGCTCTGCTGGTTGAAACTCTTCCCACACAGTGAACAGTGGTGAGTTTTCTCTCCCGTGTGGATGCGCTGGTGTCTCTGCAGAGTGCTGTGCTGGCTGAAGCTCTTCCCACACTCGGAGCACTGGTAGGACTTCTCTACTTTATCCCGGATTCCATCCGACAGACATCGGGGTGACGCAGACATCGGGGTGAGACGGGGATTGTTCATATCTACAGCAGATTATCAGGAGGAGAAGTGTTTAAACGTAAAGATGGTATTTACATGCTCATGCAGGAATACCGACGCTCAGGAATCGGCGTAGAATGTGTAGAAAAGTGGATGTGATTTATTTACAATCTCCTGTTTGATGTACAGAGGGTGTGTGTGTGTGTGTGTGTGTGTGTGTGTGTGTGTGTGTGTGTGTGTGTGTGTGTGTGTGTGTGTGTGTGTGTGTGTGTGTGTGTGTGTGTGGAGGAGAACACACTTCTGAACTCTCCATTTAAACAGAAATCTCTGATTTATCAGGTTTTAATGGAACATTACAGATCTGTGGACTGTGGATTAAACTGGAACACCGTGTTGGAGAATCGAGATGTGATGGAATCTCACAGGTCACAACACAACAAACACACAACACACACACACACACACACACACAATCACAACACAACACAACACACAATGCACAACACATCACAACACAACACAACATCACAACAACAACATCACACACAACACATCACAACAACACATCACAACAACACAACACAACACACACACACACCACAACACAACACACATAACACAACGCAACACAACAACAACACAACACAACACAACAACACAACACAACACACAACACACAACACAACACAACACAACACAACAACACATCACAACAACACAACAACACATCACAACAACACAACAACACAACACAACAACACAAACAACACACACAACACAACAACACAACAACACATCACACAACAACAACACACACAAAACACACAACAACACACACACATCAACACAACACAACACACACACATACACATCAACAACACAACACACACAACAACACAACACAACAACACATCACAACAACACATCACAACACAACACAACAACACAGCACAACAACACAACACAACACAACACAACACCACAACAAGCACACACACAACACAACAGCAACACAACACAACAACACCACCACACACAAACAACACACAGCACAACACACAACACAACAAACACACACACAACACAACAACACACAAACAACACAACACACATCACAACAACACAACACAACACAACACAGCACAACAACACAACAACAAACACACAACACACAAAACAATCACAACAACACAACACAACACACACACAAACAGCACAACAACACACACAACACACAACACACAAATCACACACACACACAGCACAACACAACATCACAACACAACACAAACACACACATCACACACACAAACACAACACATCACAACACAAACACAACAACACAACAACATCACAACACAACAACACATCACAACAACACAACAACACATCACAACACAACAACACAACAACAACAACAACACATCACAACAACACACAACAACACATCACAACAACACAACACACACATCACAACACACACAACAACACATCACAACACATCACAACACACACACAACACACAACAACACATCACAACACACACACACACACATCACATCACAACACACAACACACACAACACAACACACACACATCACAACACAACACAACACAATACAACACGTTACATCACATCACAACACAACACAACAACACATTACATCATCACAACACACACAACACATCACAACACAAGGTCATTATTATAATCTACCACTAGTCAATCAGCACTTATTATAAACACATTCTACTGAAGATCTGACCCCAGTTCAGTCATACACTACATCTAGTGCACTTAAAAGTGTGCATGTTATATTAGTATTATATGTGATGTGGAGAAAATGAACTTAAACTCACCATGACACTGTGGACACAAACAACAATGCAGCTCTTCTTCTTCTCTCCTTTGGTTATATGGTGTATCAGCGCCCCCTGCTGGCTGCAGTGATGTAGTCTCTGGATCTGAGTAACCCTGTGCGCCCCCTGCTGGCTGCAGTGATGTACTCTCTGGATCTGAGTAAACCATGTGCGCCCCCTGCTGGCTGCAGTGATGTACTCTCTGGATCTGAGTAAACCTGTGCGCCCCCTGCTGGCTGCAGTGATGTACTCTCTGGATCTGAGTAAACCTGTGCGCCCCCTGCTGGCTGCAGTGATGTAGTCTCTGGATCTGAGTAAACATGTGCGCCCCCTGCTGGCTGCAGTGATGTACTCTCTGGATCTGAGTAAACATGTGCGCCCCCTGCTGGCTGCAGTGATGTACTCTCTGGATCTGAGTAAACCATGTGCGCCCCCTGCTGGCTGCAGTGATGTACTCTCTGGATCTGAGTAAACCTGTGCGCCCCCTGCTGGCTGCAGTGATGTAGTCTCTGGATCTGAGTAACCCTGTGCGCCCCCTGCTGGCTGCAGTGATGTACTGCTTATCTGAGTAAACCTGAGCGAACTGATTTTGACAAAAAGCTGACATGTTTACTTCTTCCTCATCCTGAAATACACCATAAAAGAGGTCATTATCTAAATAATAAACACATGTCCTTGTTGGTATTAATCCTGTATAAAATAGTAATGTTTAAAAAGATATTTATTTTATATACATTATTTAATTAGTGATCGTTGATTAATGATCTCAATGTCGTTGTTAAATAGAAGCTGTATTATTGTGTCTACTCATTTCAGTTTGATGTGACTAATGTAAGGATTTTTATTTTCCCTTTCTCCTCAAATTAATAATTATAATATAAAAGATAAGATCCTGTAGTGAAAATGTGGGCGTGGCCTGGTGGGAAAACCTGCTCATTCTGGGGTTTCACAGAGATCACCATCCTTGTGAAGATAGATCTGATCACCAGACCCCCACATCATAACACTGCCCCCTACAGGCGTGGAGGGAATGCACTATGCACAGAGATGAAGTACAAATACTGCGGTACTAAAGTGTATGTTTACACGTGTTCATTTATGGATTAATGTTTACCGTCACTCATTAATTTTGTATTTACATAAATATCACTAATTATTTTCTTATTGCTCAGTCCTCACACAGACATGAACTGTTCTTCACTAATAAACACATGAAACTTTCCCAGTACAGGAGATATGTGACAGGAGATATGAGAAGGAGATATGAGAAGCTGCGCACGGCAGTCAGGGTTCGATGTGGTGGTGCACTAATCTGCTTACCTACATGCAGGTGGAGACGTTTAAGACAGAAAGGCGTCTCACCCTACATCCCATAATCTCTGAACACAAAACACACACATTCCATTCCAGCCTTTAAATAAATCTCACAGCTGCCAAACAAAACGTAGAAACATTACAGAAACATTACAACATGTGATAACTCACTCCCAGGTTAAAGGTCAGGTCCAACGTCACACCTCACACAGTTTTACACAAGCAGTATTAAGTGTTAATAAACACACTGTGAACATCACATAACCCTCGTTTACAAACAATTACTGATCTGTTTTATTTCTCTCTGACACACACACACACACACACACACACACACACACACACACACACACACGGTGTTCAGTCTCCCTCTGAAGATTCCTCAGCCTCCTCTAACCACTGTATGAACTTCAGCAACTGTAAACAAAAACACACAATATTTACATTCTACATTATAAAATAAACTTGTGATGGATGGATGGACTCTGTGTGATGGATGGACTCTGTGTGATGGATGGACTCTGTGTGATGGATGGACTCGGTGTGATGGATGGACGGATGGATGGTGACTCGGTGTGATGGATGGACTCTGTGTGATGGATGGATGGATGGATGGACGGACGGTGTGATGGATGGATCTGGTGGATGATGGATGGATGATGATGGATGGATGGATGATGATGATGTATCGATGGATGTGATGATGGATGGTGATAAATGATGGTGGTGGATGGATGGATGGTGTGATAATGGATGTATGGATGGATGGTGTGATGGATAGATGGATGTATGTGATGTATGGATGGATGGTGTGATGGATGGATATATGGATGGTGTGATGTATGGATGGATGGTGGATGGATGATGGATGCTGGTGGATGTATGGATGGATGGTGTGATGGGTCTGGATATATGGATGGGTGATGTATGGATGGATGGTGGTGTGGATTGAGGATATGATGGATGGTGTGAGGTGATGGATGGTTTGGTGGTGGATGATGGATGGATGGATGATGGATGGATCTGGTGTGATGGATAGATGATGGATGGTGGATGATGTATGGATGATGGATGGATGGTGTGATGGATAGATGGATGGTATGATGTATGGATGTATGGATGGTGTGATGGATGGATGGATGGTGTGATGGATGGATGGATGGATGGATGGATGGATGGATGGATGGATGGTGTGATGGTGTGGTGTGATGGATGGTGTGATGGATGGATGGTGTGATGTATGGATGTATGGATGGATCTGATGATGGATGTATGATGTAGGATGAGGGATGGATGGATGGTGTGATGATGGATGGTGGATGGATGATGGATGGTGTCTGATGTGATGGTATGGATGGATGGATGGATGTGATGTGATGATGGTGGATGGATGGATGGATGGTGTGATGGATGATGTATGGATCGGATGGATGGTCTGTGATGATGATGGCTGGATGGTGTGTGATGGATGGATGGATGGATGGATGTATGGATGGATGGATGGATGTGTGGATGGATGGATGGATGGATGTATGGATGGATGGATGGATGTGTGATGTATGGATGGATGGATGGATGGTGTGATGATGGATGGTGTGATGATGGATGGATGGTGTGGATGGATGGTGTGATGTATGGATGGATGGTGGATGGATGTGGATGGATGGATGGTGATGGATGGATGATGGATGGATGGATGGTGTCTCACCCCCGGGTTCCTGCGCAGGGTTTTACTCCGCTCTCCCTGAGCTCCCTGAGAGAACCACCGCATGATGGAATCTTCATCCAGAAGAATCTCCAACTGATACACACTCATCAATACCTACATCACACACACACACACACACCTACACACACACACACACACACCACACACACACACACACACACACACACACACACACAGGCATGTTTGTTTGTATGAAGGTGCTTAGTGGGCGTGGTTTTTGTAAGCATGATTGTACTTGAGTGTGGGTGGAGTTAGCTCTGTGGGGTGACTGTTGTGGGTGTGGTTTAAGTTTGTGGGCGTGGCTTTACCTTGGCAAGGGCGGGCCAGAATGCATCATGCTCCAAGAACACCTCCTCCAGGGTGAAGAGACAGTGTGTGTGATCCTGCGCTCGCTTCACATAGTTCTTAAACACTGGAGCCCACTTCTTTAGCAACTACACACACACACACACACACACACACACACACACACACACACACACACACACACGAGTGAGAAGAGTAGAAGGTCCATTTCAGAAGAACCTGTCCATCTTCCTATGGTAGGAGGAGAGAGAGAGAGAGAGACTCTCACAGAGTAGGAGGAGAGAGGGAGAGACTCACAGGTAGGAGGAGAGAGGAGAGGTAGGAGGAGAGAGGGAGAGAGCACAAGGTAGGAGGAGAGACGAGAGAGAGACTCACAGGTAGGAGGAGTAGAGAGACTCACAGGTGGGAGAGAGAGAGAGACTCACAGGAGAGAGAGGGAGAGAGAGAGACAGGTAGAGAGAGAGACTCACAGGGACTCACAGGTAGGAGGAGAGAGAGAGAGAGAGACTAACAGGTAGGAGAGAGTAGAGGAGGAGAGAGGAGAGAGAGAGACTCACAGGTAGGAGGAGAGAGAGAGAGAGAGAGAGAGGAGAGACTCACAGGTAGGGAGAGAGAGGAGAGAGAGACTCACAGAGAGAGAGAGAGAGAGGGAGAGACTCACAGGTGAGAGAGAGAGAGAGGAGGAGGAGAGAGAGGATAGAGAGACTCACAGGTAGGAGGAGAGAGGAGAGAGGGAGAGACTCACAGGTAGGAGGAGAGAGAGAGGGAGAGACTCACAGGTAGGAGGAGAGAGGACTCACAGGAGAGAGTAGAGAGAGATAGAGAGACTCACAGGTAGGAGAGACTCACAGAGAGGAGAGAGAGGAGGAGAGACTCACAGGTAGGAGGAGAGAGGAGGAGAGAGGAGAGAGGGGAGAGACTCACAGGTAGGAGGAGAGGTAGGAGGAGAGAGAGAGAGGGAGAGACTCACAGGTAGGAGGAGAGAGTAGAGAGTAGGAGGAGAGAGGGAGAGACTCACAGGTAGGAGGAGAGAGAGGAGAGACTCACAGGTAGACTCACAGGAAGGAGGAGAGAGGAGAGAGGGAGAGACTAACAGGAGGAGGAGAGAGGAGAGAGAGAGAGAGAGACTCACAGGTAGGAGGAGAGACTCACAGTAGGAGGGAGAGGAGAGAGAGAGAGAGAGACTCACAGGTAGGAGGAGTAGAGAGGAGAGAGGGAGAGACTCACAGGTAGGAGGAGAGAGGAGAGAGGGAGAGACTCACAGGTAGGAGGAGAGAGGAGAGAGAGAGAGAGACTCACAGGTAGGAGGAGGAGAGAGGAGAGAGGGAGAGACTCACAGGTAGGAGGAGAGAGAGAGAGAGAGGGAGAGACTCACAGGTAGGAGGAGAGAGGTAGGAGAGAGAGAGAGAGAGAGAGGAGAGAGGGAGAGACTCACAGGTAGGAGGAGAGACTGAGAGTAGGAGAGAGGGAGAGAGAGGTAGGAGGAGAGAGAGAGGAGAGACTCACAGGTAGGAGGAGAGAGGAGAGAGCTCAGAGGATCAGAGAGAGGAGAGATAGAGAGGGAGAGAGGAGAGAGAGAGAGAGAGAGACTCACAGGTAGGAGGAGAGAGGAGAGACTCACAGGTAGGAGGAGAGAGGAGAGAGTAGAGAGGGAGAGACTCACAGGTAGGAGGAGAGAGGAGAGAGGGAGAGACTCACAGGTAGGAGGAGAGAGGAGAGAGAGGGAGAGACTCACAGGTAGGAGGAGAGAGGAGAGAGGGGAGAGACTCACAGGTAGAGAGGAGGACTCACAGGAAGGAGGAGAGAGGAGAGAGGGAGAGAGAGAGAGAGAGAGAGAGAGACTCACAGGTAGGAGGAGAGAGGAGTAATGGGATGCAGTGATCTGATCTCCATGCTGTTGGAAAGGAAACTCCAGGACGACTTTAGTGAGAATCTGCATCACCTCCTTCAGAGAGATATTATACGCGTACCTGCAAAATAACCAGCGTTAATCTACCGTTACTACGGAAACCATCCGAGAGTACTGATCTAAAACCTGCACCACCACCATCTGACCAATCACAATCCAGCAGCAGCGTGATGGAGAAACATCACAAAGGAGAAGAACGGCTCAGCCAATCAGAGCGCAGCATGTCTGATCACTCACTTCAGAGAGTTTATCTCCAGAACTAGATTATCACAGCTGATGTTCTCCTCCAGACCTCGCTGTAGAGTACCGAGAACCTCGTTCTGAAACACTGATACACACACACACACAATATGTATAAACACTACACCATCTGTAAGCAATCAGGTTTATCTTTAGTGTATAGTGTGTGGTTACCATGACAACCTACAATCTCACACTACACATGTATACTTCATAATACACACTACCCATCACTTATAACTAAATTCCAGAGGGATACCAGTTACCATGGCAACCGAGCAACACACACACACACACACACACACACAGCAACTTCCCAAACAGCATCAGTCTGTTGTCATGGTAACCAGGGAACATGGTTTAGGACATAGCCAATGTGTCTTTACCTCTAACATCATCGAGCTCGGGCGACTCTGAGCGACTCCCGGGGTCATGTGACCCCTCACTGACCTCACTCTCCGTCTCCGTGTCAGGATCAGACTTCAGAACCAGACCTACACACACACACACACACACACACACACACACACACACACACACACACACACAACACACACACACACACACACAGTAAGTACACAAACACTATTCACAGAACTCGTATAAATAGGTGTGTGTGTGTGTGTGTTACCCCAGATGCACTGTGTTAGCTCCTCCTCCTCCACATCATCAAGGCTACTGTTCTTCCACAGGTAGCCCCGCCCCTCAGCACCCACCTCCGCAGGGTTATACGCTAAACACACACACACACACACACACACACACACACACAACAACACACACACACACACACACAACGCTCTGATGTCTATCTGTCTGTGTGTTTAACCAATCAGAGAACAGCATTACTGTAGCTCCGCCCACATCCCTCAGGTATGGGGTACCTTTGTGTTTGGTCTTGTCTTTATGAACACCGACGTCATTATCATCACTCAGGAACTCGTCTTCATCATCCTCCTCCTCTTCCTCGTCTGGGTGATGGAGAGACACCACCGTCCCCTCGGGGAGAGACACGTCCGGCCCCACCACCACCTACACACCATAACCAGAGATATATATTCAATGTAGTACTGTGTGTGTGTGTGTGTGTGTGTGTGTGTGTGTGTGTGTGTGTGTTCTTACATTGTATGCGAGTACACACTGCGGTTTGAGTGTGACTCCATGTTTCACCTCCACTCCGTCACAGATCACAGACTGACGCACCGTCACACCGTCACCGATACGAACACTGTTCCAGATAAAGGCTCTGTCCAACACCACACCGTCTCCTACAGGAGACACACACACACACACACACACACACCAATCAGAGTGCAACACCAGACAGTAGGCGTGTCTTAAGTGAGAGTGTGTGTTACCGATGAGACAGTTGGCCCCGATGACTGTGTTTGATAGGCTGCAGTTTGCGCCGATCACAGTGTTTCGTCCAATCAGAACGTTCTCCTCCATCAGGCTGCCGTGTCCCAGGCCGACGCCCACTTCTCTGTAAACGTTGTGGCGCGAGTGCGTGCAGCTCCGCCCCTCCTCGTCCGAGAAGTTGGCCTCGGGGGTGATGGGGTACGCCCAGCGGCCAATCACATCACAGGACACGGAGTCGTACATGTGCAGGTTGGAGACGCGAGCGCCGTAGCCGTCTTTACTCACGTACATGTGGATCTGATTCCCCAAAATCTAACAGGAAACCAGATGTTCAGCACTCTGTGTGTGTGTGTGTGTGTGTGTGTGTGTGTGTGTGTGTGTGTGTGTGTGTGTGTGTGTGTTCTGACCTCCTCGTTGACGAGAATGCCCCGTACAAAGTCGTTCCTGGTCTGATAGTCGAAGTTATCAGTGAAGAGTTCAGCCACCTGAGGAACAGCCCAGAACATTCCACTCACACATTCTTACAGCTGCAGGGGGTGTGTGTGTGTGTGTGTGGTGTGTGTGGGTGTGTGTGTGTGTGTGTGTGTGTGTGTGTGTGTGTGTGTGTGTA
>JACRUU010000017.1:160000-172500 GCA_030449085.1 Kryptopterus vitreolus
ACCTCATCACAACCTCCCCACAACCTCATCACAACCTCCTCACAACCTCCTCACAACCTCATCACAACCTCCCCACAACCTAATCACAACCTCCCCACAACCTAATCACAACCTCCCCACAACCTCCCCCACAATCACAACCTCCCCACAACCTAATCACAACCTCCCCACAACCTCCCCACAAATCCCCACAACCTCCCCACAACCTAACCTCACAACCTCACAACCCTCACAACCTCACATCACAACCCCCCACAACCTCACACCTCCTCCTCACAACCTCACCTCCTCACAACCTCCCCACAACCTCCTCACAACCTCCCCACACCTCCTCACCTCAACCTCCTCATCACAACCTCCCCACAACCTCATCACAACCTCATCACAACCTCCCCACAACCTCATCACAACCTCCCCACAACCTCACACCTCCTCACAACCTCCTCCTCACAACCTCCTCCCCACAACCTCCCCACAACCTAATCACAACCTCCCCACAACCTCCTCACAACCTCCCCACAACCTCCTCACAACCTCATCACAACCTCCTCACAACCTCATCACAACCTCCTCACAACCTCCCCACAACCTCCCCACAACCTCCCTAATCACAACCTCCCCACAATCACAACCTCCCCACAACCTCCCTAATCACAACCTCCCCACAACCTAATCACAACCTCCCCACAACCTCCTCACAACCTCCCCACAACCTCATCACAAACTCATCACAACCTCCCCACAACCTCATCACAACCTCCCCACAACCTCCTCACAACCTCATCACAACCTCCTCACAACCTCCCCACAACCTCATCACAACCTCCCCACAACCTCCTCACAACCTCATCACAACCTCCTCCACAACCTCCTCACAACCTCATCACAACCTCCCCACAACCTCCTCACAACCTCCCCACAACCTCCTGAGATGTAACCGGTTCCATTCTTCGTTCACATGTTCACAGTTTAACACAGAAAATAACATCAATGTGATTAAATATTAATAATAAAACAGAATAAACAAACACACAATTATTTATATACAGTAACTTTCAGCTTCAATATTAATTTATCTAAAGGTCTTAAAGACTGTAAAGGTTTTGTGTTTTGGTTTTGAGTGGATCTCAGTGTAACGCTTAAAGGTCTCTTTATGTGATTTCACACTGATTCAGAATCAGATCAGAGTCTGGCGTGATAGACAGCAGAAATGGGCGGGGCTTAACCACTCCCCTAACGGTGTACTACACGGTATATAATAAAGCAGTTATTTCAGTTACATGTACACAGCACTGGTGCATTGTGGGATATTGAAGCTGTAAAGTTGACATTCATATACATTCAGTAACATAAATAAATAAATAAAACCATAATTAAAATCTCTACGTTTCTCTCCAATATTCTTCTGTTAGCAGTGAAATCTTATACACAAATGAAGGCTATAAAATGGTGTTTAAACACGTGTGCTTCAGGAGTAAATACACACAGGCCTGAAACACACCTACACAACTATACAACTATACAATCCAATGTCCTGTAACAGGGAAGGAAAAATACAATAATACCCCCGTCCTGCTGGGGGCGCTGCATCATTCATGATACATCATAGAATTATCTAATTATGTAATACAGCGCCACCTTGTGTGTGTGTGTGTGTGTGTGTTTCAGGCCTTTAGTATGTTATAGTACACACAGGGTGTGTTATTGTTCTCGAATGTCATGCAGCGTTTAGAGTAACTACAGAAATGTTTAAAAGTGACACAGACATCCCATTATTTACAGCATTATAAAATACATCATTACATATAGCACATATAACCACATCAACCAGCTGACCAATCAGAATCAAGGAGGAACTAACTACACCCTCATCAACCAGCTGACCAATCAGAATCAAGGAGGAACTAACTACACCCTCATCAACCAGCTGACCAATCAGAATCAAGGAGGAACTAAGTCTACACCCTCATCAACCAGCTGACCAATCAGAATCAAGGAGGAACTAACTACACCCTCATCAACCAGCTGACCAATCAGCACCAACCATGAGCTAATTGGGTATTACATCATAGCCAAACAGCTGACCAATCAGAATCAAGCAGGGTAATAACAGAATTAATCCTAAAATTAAGTTATTGTATAAAAGAGATACAGTATGTGTGTATAATGTGTTTGTGTCTAGGTACGGCGTGTTATTGTGTGTGTGTGTGTTAATGTCGGAGGACGGTGTGTTTAGATGTGTATATGTGTGTGTGTGTGTGTATATGTGTGTGTGTGTGAAAGGCATTAATAACTCAGGAAGACGGCGTGTGTATAATGTCGGAGGACGGCGTGTGTGTAATGTCGGAGGACGGCGTGTGTGTAATGTCGGAGGACGGCGTGTGTATAATGTCGGAGGACGGCGTGTGTATAATGTCGGAGGACGGCGTGTGTATAATGTCGGAGGACGGCGTGCGTGTGTGTAATGTCGGAGGGACGGCGTGTGTGTAATGTCGGAGGACGGCGTGTGTATAATGTCGGAGGACGGCGGGCGGCGTGTGTGTAATGTCGGAGGACGGAGTGTGTCGGAGGGCGTGTGTGTAATGTCGGAGGACGGCGTGTGTATAATGTCGGAGTGTGGATGTCGGACGGCGTGTGTATAATGTCGGAGGACGGCGTGTGTATAATGTGGGAGGACGGCGTGTGTATAATGTCGGAGGACGGCGTGTGTATAATGTCGGAGGACGGCGTGTGTGTAATGTCGGAGGACGGCGTGTGTATAATGTCGGAGGACGGCGTGTGTGTAATGTCGGAGGACGGAGTGTGTATAATGTCGGAGGACGGCGTGCGTGTAATGTCGGAGGCGGAGTGTGTGTGTGTAATGTCGGAGGACGGCGTGTGTGTATAATGTCGGAGGACGGCGTGTGTATAATGTCGGAGGACGTGTGTAGGAGGAGGTAATGTCGGAGGGACGTGTGTGTAATGTCGGAGGACGGCGTGTGTAATGTGGAGGACGGCGTGTGTAATGTCGGACGGCGTGTGTATAATGTCGCGGACGGTGGTGTATAATGTCGGAGGACGGTGTGTATAATGTCGGAGGACGGCGTGGGTATAGGAGGACGCGTTGTGTAATGTCGGACGTGTGTGTGTAATGTCGGAGGACGGGCGTGTAGTAATGTGAGGGTGTGTAATGTCGGAAGACGGCGTGTGTGTGTAATGTCGGAGGACGGCGTGGCGTGTGTAATGTCGGAGGACGGCGTGTGTGTAATGTCGGAGGGCGGCGTGTGTGTAATGTCGGAGGGCGGCGTGTGTGTAATGTCGGAGGGACGGCGTGTGTGTAATGTCGGAGGACGGAGCGTGTGTATGATGTCGGAGGCGGCGTGTGTGTAATGTCGGGAGGACGGCGTGTGTATAATGTCGGAGGAGGGCGTGTGTGTAATGTCGGAGGACGGAGTGTGTGTAATGTCGGAGGACGGCGGTGGATGTGCTGTGTGTGTAATGTCGGAGGACGGCGTGTGTATAATGTCGGAGGACGGCGTGTGTGTAATGTCGGAGGACGGCGTGTGTGTAATGTCGGAGGACGGCGTGTGTATAATGTCGGAGGACGGCGTGTGTGTAATGTCGGAGGACGGCGTGTGTATAATGTCGGAGGACGGCGTGTGTATAATGTCGGAGGACGGCGTGTGTGTAATGTCGGAGGACGGCGTGTGTGTATGTCGGAGGACGGCGTGTGTAATGTCGGAGGACGGAGTGTGTATAATGTCGGAGGACGGCGTGTGTGTAATGTCGGAGGACGGAGTGTGTATAATGTCGGAGGACGGCGTGCGTGTAATGTCGGAGGACGGAGTGTGTATAATGTCGGAGGACGGCGTGTGTATAATGTCGGAGGACGGCGTGTGTATAATGTCGGAGGACGGCGTGTGTATAATGTCGGAGGACGGCGTGTGTGTAATGTCGGAGGACGGCGTGTGTATAATGTCGGAGGACGGCGTGTGTATAATGTCGGAGGACGGAGTGTGTGTAATGTCGGAGGACGGCGTGCGTGTAATGTCGGAGGACGGAGTGTGTATAATGTCGGAGGACGGCGTGTGTGTAATGTCGGAGGACGGCGTGTGTATAATGTCGGAGGAGGGCGTGTGTGTAATGTCGGAGGACGGCGGAGGACTGCTCCCCCTGGTGGTACTCAGCAGAGATTATGGCTGTATGATGAGAGAAATTCTCCCTCATGAGAAACTTTATTTTGGACACATTTAAGAAAACGTGTCTGACTATAATTTATAAAAGCTACGATTCTGTAATAAAGGTTTAGGAGATTTACAGGCTGCTGAAGATCACGTTCATGTTCATGTTCAATGTTTTACACTGTGTGTGTGTGTGTTTTAAACAGTGTGTGTGTGTGTTGTTATACAGGTTGTGTTTGGTCTCAGATAGGCACCGGATCATGTGATTGTAGATAAAACTTGTATATTTGTGGGCGGAGCCTAAAAAGCACCACAGGATAAGGTGACGCTTATAAAAAGAGACGACTGAAGCAAGACGATTAAATATTTACGAATAAAGCATCTGCACAGTGTATCAGCGCCCCCCTGTGGCCATCTGCTCAACACCCCAGTGTGTCCACCTCATTCCGCCGAGTTAAACTGTGCCTGCTTTGTGTAGGACGAGTGTAATGGGACGTGGACGAGAGTCGATTACAGACACTAGTGGATTGTACTCGCAGGATCAGAGTGTCTCAGAGACGTCATTATACATTCCATTATAACATTCTATCATCACATTAAAGTTGGTTTTCATTAGCAGTGTTCTGGATTAGTGTTAGATCAGTCTAACACAGGGACGGGCACAAGGGCCACATCCGGACCCCTGTGTCCCTTTAATCCGGAGATTAGTACCAAACTGTCCAAATCAAATCATATCATATAATCATGACTGCAATCATTTCATCTTGTCTTGTAATTTCCTGACGTTCCACCAGGTGGCGCATTAGGCACAGTGATATACTGAGTATTAACATTAAACACACTTTATGTGCTTATTTTTTGTGTTGGCTCGGTCCGTCTGTCGAATTTTAACGGTAGTGATCTGGCAGTGATACACTAACGCAAACTCGCTAACATGCTAATGCTAACACACACACACACACACACACACTTACAGACTGCTCCAGCTGTTTTGGTCACTATTTGTAGTGTTGAGTTTTATATTAGCACCTGACAGCTGTGTTGGTTGTTGTGTATACACAATGTATGACACAATGTATAATTGTGTTAACCTGTGTTTTTCTGTATATAGTTGTGTTAGTACATATTCAGATGTATCAGCTGTATATTGTGTATAGTTGTGTGTTAGCCCTGATTCAGATTTTGTGTATACACAACACAGCTGGATACTCATCTATCTCTGTTGTGAATAATTGTGGGTTAACACTCATCTTACTGCATTTTGTATAGTTGTGCATTAACACTCATCTAACTGTGTTGTGTATAGTTGAGTATAGTTGTGTGTTAATACTCTTGTGTTGTGTGTAGTTGTGAGTTAACACTTGTCCAGCTGTGTTGTGTATAATGTGTAATTGTGTGTAGTTGTGAGTTAACACAGTAGCATTGTGTATAGTTGTACACAATATACAGTATATTTGTGTATAGTTGTGAGTTAACATTCGTCCAGCTGTGTATGGTGTATAGTTGTGTATAGTGTATAGTTGTGTATAGTGTATAGTTGTGTATGGTGTATAGTTGTGAGTTAACACTCGTCCAGCTGTGTATGGTGTATAGTTGTGTATAGTGTATAGTTGTGTATAGTGTATAGTTGTGTATAGTGTATATGTTGTGTATAGTGTTAGTTTGTGGTACGGTGTATAGTTGTGAGTTAACACTCGTCCAGCTGTGTATGGTGTATAGTTGTGTACGGTGTATAGTTGTGTATAGTGTATAGTTTTGTAAAGTTGTGAGTTAACACTCATCCAGCTGTGTATGGTGTATAGTTGTGTATGGTGTATAGTTGTGAGTTAACACTCGTCCAGCTGTGTATAGTGTATAGTTGTGTATGGTGTATAGTTGTGAGTTAACACTCGTCATGTGTTGTGTATGGTGTATGGTGTATAGTTGTGTATAGTTGTGAGTTAACACCGTCAGGTGTATGGTGTATAGTTGTGTATGGTGTATAGTTGTGTATAGTTGTGAGTTAACACTCGTCCAGTGTGTATAGTTAATTGTGTATGGTGTAGTTGTGTATAGTTGTGAGTTAACACTCGTCCAGGTGTGTATGGTGTATAGTGTATGGTGTATAGTTGTGAGTTAACACTCATCCAGCTGTGTATGGTGTATAGTTGTGTATAGTTGTGAGTTAACACTCGTCCAGGTGTATGGTGTATAGTTGTGTATGGTGTATAGTTGTGTATAGTTGTGAGTTAACACTCGTCCAGGTGTGTATAGTGTATAGTTGTGTATGGTGTATAGTTGTGTATAGTTGTGAGTTAACACTCGTCCAGCTGTGTATAGTGTATAGTTGTGTATGGTGTATAGTTGTGTATAGTTGTGAGTTAACACTCGTCCAGGTTCTGTGTGATGAACTCCTGGATGCATTTCCTGTACTGCTCTGAGTGACTGTGAGAATGAAAGTACGGAGTCGGTTGATCCAGTGACTCTCTCATCTCCTCATTCACCTTCGCCATCCGCAGACTGACAGAGAGAGAGAGAGAGAGAGAGAGAGAGAGAGAAATTTTTAAAGAAAAATCATGAACAGTATTTGAGGGTATACAGGAAGAGGGGATACAGGATGACAGGGATACAGGAGGACAGGGATACAGGAGGACTATAGAGATTTGGGGTCACACATTGGAGGGTTATAGGAAGACAGGAGGAGGGGATACAGGGATACAGGAAGAGGGGATACAGGGGGACAGGGATACAGGAGGACGGGATGCAGGAGGAGGGTATATAGGGAGGGACAGGGATACAGGAGGAGGGGATACAGGGAGACAGGAGGAGGGGATACAGGAGGAGGGTCAGGAGGAGGGGATACAGGGGATACAGGGGACAGGGATACAGGAGGGACAGGGATACAGGAGGAGGGGATACAGGGGGAGGGAGGGAGGCAGGAGGAGGGGATACAGGGAGGGGATACAGGAGGAGGACAGGATAAAGGGGGGGGATACAGGGGGAGGGGATACAGGAGGACAGGGATACAGGAGGAGGGGATACAGGAGGATGTGATACAGGGGGAGGGGATAGAGGGGACAGGAGGAGGGGATACAGGGATACAGGAGGAGGGGATACAGGGAGGCAGGAGGAGGAGGGGATACAGTGATACAGGAGGAGATACAGGGATACAGGAGGAGGAGATACAGGGAGGCAGGAGGAGGAGGAGGAGGGGATACATACAGGGGGAGGGGATACAGTGATACAGGAGGAGGGGATACAGGAGGAGGGGATACAGGGGATACAGGAGGAGAGATACAGGGATACAGAGGAGGAGGGGATACAGGGGGAGGGGGTGATACAGGAGGAGGGATACAGGATGAGGAGGTGATACAAGGGGACAGGGACACAGGAGGAGGTGATACAGGGGAATACAAGGGGAAGGGATACAGGGGGAGGGGATACAGGGATGGGATACAGATACAGGGGAGGGGATACAGGGGACAGGGATACAGGGGATACAGGAGGAGGGGATACAGGGGGACAGGGATACAGGAGGAGGGGATACAGGGATGGGATACAGCAGGAGGGGATACAGGGAACAGGAGGAGGGGATAGAGGGGGACAGGGATACAGGAGGAGGGGGATACAGGAGGAGGGGATACAGGAGGATGGGATACAGATACAGGAGGGGATACAGGGATACAGGAGGAGGGGATAGAGGGGGACAGGGATACAGGAGGAGGGGATAAAGGGAGACAGGAGGAGGGGATACAGGGGGAGGGGACCAGTGATAAAGGAGGAGGGGATACAGGAGGAGGGGATACAGGAGGAGCGGATACAGCAGGAGGGGATACAGGGAGGAGGTACCGGGGAGGGGATATAGGGATACAGGGGGAGGGGATAGAGGGGGACAGCAGGAGGGGATACAGGAGGAGGGGATACAGGGACACAGGAGGAAAAGATACAGGGGGACAGGATACAGAGGAGGGGGATACAGTGGGAACGGGATACGGAGGAGGGATACAGGAATACAGGGCGGGGATACAGAGGAGGACAGATGGAGAGGGATACAGGGATACAGGAGGAGATACAGGGATACAGGAGGAGGAGGGGATACAAGATCCAGGAGGAGGAGGGGATACAGGGGATACAGGATTAGGAGGGGGATACAGGGATACAAGAGGATACAGGGAGGCAGGAGGAGGAGGGGATACAGGGGAGGGGATACAGGATACAGGAGGAGGGGATACAGGAGGAGAGGATACAGGGGGACAGGGATACAGGAGAGGGGATACAGGGATACAGGGGATACAGGGGGGATACAGGGGGATACGGAGGGATACAGGAGGATACAGGAGGAGGGATGGGAACAGCATGGTGGGGGATACAGGAGGAGGAGGGAGACAGGAGGAGGGGATACAGGGATACAGGAGGAGGGGATACAGGAGGAGGGGATAGAGGGGGACAGGGATACAGGAGGAGGGGATACAGGGGGACAGGGATACAGGAGGAGGAGGGAGGATACAGGGAGGAGGGGATACAGGGATACAGGAGGAGGGGATACAGGGAGACAGGAGGAGGGGAGACAGGAGGAGGGGAGACAGCAGAACTATAGAGATTTGGGATCACACATTAGAGGGTTACAGGGAGACAGGAGGAGTGATATGGTTGTGTGTGTGTGTGTGTTTCCAGTACATGGTGACGATGTCAGCGTTGGTGGTATCCATGGCGATAGAGAGTGGACTCCTGCCGTCTGTATCGGAGACGCTGTGAGACGCTCCACGTTTCAGGAACAAACACACCTGTCTAAAGGAGGAAACCACGCTAATACAAACACTACTGTTTATTACTATTGTGTTTATAACGCTTTATAACACACCTCACTGTTATACTAATTTAGGAAGGTTTACATACGAGGCAGTGGTGAGACAATGTGTATGTATGAGTGTGTGTGTGTGTGTGTGTGTGTGTGAATGTGTATGTGTGTGTGTGTTGTGTGTGTGTGTGTGTACCCGGTGTGTCCTAGCGTGGCAGCATGGTGTAGCGCTACTCTTCCTCGAGCGTCCTGCTGATCCACATTTGCCTGAGTTTTGTAGCAGGAACTCACAGGGTAGTAAAGAACCCTGAATACACACACACACACACACACACACACACACACACACACACACACACACAGTGTAGAGAGATATGATGAGAGATTTATAGCTGTTAAATACAGTGTGTAGAGGAAGTGGAAGAGTACGGACCCCCTGCACTGCCTGCATCAACGCCGTACGCCGCTGATCCTCGCCGTTCGCCCAGTTCACGTCCGCGCCGAGCGCCAGCGCCTCCACCATGTCTCCTAAACTGGAGGCACACGACGCCCAGTACAGCAGCAGGCTGGGGGAACACTCCACCACACGGGGAGGAGGGGGCGGGGACTCACGCACAGGCTCCGCCTCCTGTACGTCTGAAACACACACACACACACACACACACACACACACACACACTGCTGGTCACAATTAAAAACTGAAATATGCACCAGGGGTCAGGGTCAGAGGTCATACCTGGTTCAGTCAGGCTGGTGTTGGATGTAGAGTTGAGCATTTCTCTGCTTCCATCAGCGCTGGTGTGAATACCACTGTCTGCACTCTTCACTGTCTCACACACACACACACACACACACACACACACACACACACACACACACACACAGTTTGTAAAAGGATTAGCGGATACACAATTCCCCCCCCCTCCCCCCCCCCCCCCCACCACACACACACACACACACACACACTACCCCGTACTCACGACTCCGGAGCTTTGACGACGTGTCAAAGTAGGAAAACAGGGAATCAAGCTCATCAGGGCAGAAGAGCGAGTCACGCCGAGCCTCCTGGCCACCGAGGGGCGCTGTTCACCATCCAGTGCAAACGCCATCGTTAGTGCAACATCAAATCATCAAAATCACATATCTGTTATAAAGAACTTTATAAAGATCCGGCACACACCTGGGGTGTTGGGGGCGGGCGGATTTTAGGGGGTGGGAGGGGGCGGTCGGGGGGGCAGGAACTCCCACACTTCCTTTCAGATGTTTCTCATGTTTACTCAGCAGCATAACCTTTGACCTTTGTTCTTGTGAGTCCTGCTTGCGTACAAACCTTTTCTCTACGTACTTAGCTCGGATATAGGTTTCAATTTCCTGTCTGGATATACACACACACAACACACACACACACACACACACACACACACACACACACACTCATCATTCCATCTGCCTTTTATAAACAAATCAATGGCATGTTCTTCCAACAGGAAGTAGATCAGGAGCGGGTGGAGTACCTGGGGTCTCCAGGCTGAGGTTTCCTCCATCCCATCTCTCCTCTCCGAGACTCATAGATCTGATTGATCAGTTCATTACCCAGCTCACACATCAGCTACCACACCACACACACACACACACACACACACACAGCAGGTAAGAACGGTGTGTATGAAAGAAGAACACAGGACAGATCTCAGGTCATGTGATTCTCACCTTCAGGAGTTCTGGTTCCCACGAGTCGAGTGTCAGTGATCTCACCTTAGAGTTATGAACTCCTAAACTCCTGCAGGACACATCATACATCACATGTGTGTGTGTGTGTGTGTGTGAGTACTGTAGCAGGATTACAGGTGTGTGTGTGTGTGTGTGTGTGTGTGGTGTGATATATGTGTAAGTGTGTGTGTGTGTGTGTGTATAAGCATATGTGTGTGTGTGTGTGTGTGTAGCTATAGGTGTGTGTGTGTGTGGTGTGTGAGGTGTATATGCATATTTATGTGTGTGTGTGTGTATGTGTGTGTGGTGTGTGTGTGTGTGTGTGTGAATTACTGTAGCACATTATAGGTGTGTGTGTGTGTGTGTGTGTAAGTACTATAGCAGTATTACAGGTATATATGTGTGTGTGTGTGTGTGTGTGTGAGTACTGTAGCAGCATTATAGTGTGTGTGTGTGTGTGTGTGAGTACTACGTAGCAGTATTACAGGTATATGTGTGTGTGTGTGTGTGTGAGTACTAGTAGCAGTATTACAGGTATATGTGTGTGTGTGTGTGTGAGTACTGTAGCAGTATACATATTACAGGTATGTGTGTGTGTGTGTGTGTGTGTGTGTGTGTGTGTGTGTGTGTGTGAGTACTGTAGCAGTATTACAGGTATATGTGTGTGTGTGTGTGTGTAAGTAGTTGTATGTGTGTGTAAGTACTATAGCCCAATTATAATTGTGTGTGTGTGTGTGTGTGTGTGTGTGTGTGTGGGTGTTTGTGTGAGTAGAGTACTGTAGCAGTATTAATAGTTGAGGGTGCAATAGCGCCACCTGTGGATGCCGGAGCAGGCGATGCAGAGTGTGATGCCCAGGTTGATGCTGGCCCATCGAGGCTCCGCCTCCCCACAGTCACAGCAGTTTTGGTTCCCTCTGATTGACAGGACGCGGTGTAGAGGACTGTCGGTGCGTACCGAGCGACACTCGCCCAGAGAGTCCAGACTGCCCAGAGACGCAGACGACTCCCGCTGTAACCATTACATTCTGACAATTACACATAACTGTTACATTCACTGTTACACAACACTGTTACATATTACACTGTTACACATTACACTGTTACATATTACACTGTTACACATTACACTGTTACATATTACACTGTTACACATTACACTGTTACACTGTTAATTACATATTACACTGTTATGTTACACATTACACTGTTACATATTACACTGTTACACATTACACTGTTACATATTACACTGTTACACATTACACTGTTACATATTACACTGTTACACATTACACTGTTACATATTACACTGTTACACATTACACTGTTACACATTACACTGTTACACTGTTATTACACTGTTACAGATTACACTGTTACAGATTACACTGTTACACTGTTATTACACTGTTACTGTTACATTACACTGTTACACTGTTATTACACTGTTACACATTACACTGTTACATATTACACTGTTACATATTACACTGTTACATACTGTTATAGTTACACTGTTACACTGTTACACATTACACTGTATTACACACTGTTACACATTACACTGTTACACTGTACTATTACATATTACACTGTTATATATTATACACTGTTACACTGTTATTACACTGTTACAGTTACACTGATTACACTGTTACATATGTTACACATTACTGTATACACTGTTACACATTACACTGTTACATTACACTGTTATATATTACACTGTTATATATTACACTGTTACAGGTTACACTGTTACACATTACACTGTTACAGATTACAATGTTACACATTACACTGTTACACATTACACTGTTATATTACACTGTTACACTGTTACACTGTTATAT
>JACRUU010000017.1:177500-179941 GCA_030449085.1 Kryptopterus vitreolus
TTTAAAGAGATATCCTTCCATCATCACTCCATCCTCACAGTCCACACTGACCTGCAGCCCACAATCCTCAGACGACAAGTCCTACACACACACACACACACACAAAAATATAATATAATATATACACGTAATAAATAAAAGAGTGTGAGAAAGGAGAGAGAGAGAAGAGGAGGAGGGAGAGAGAGACAGGGGAGAGGTGGAGGTAGTCAGTCTTACCGTAGTGCAGCGGAGCAGGATAATATACATAAAAAAATAAAGGAAGATAAACATAAAACACAAAAACACAACAGGACATTTTACATTTATATTAGTATTAGTGTTAATAGCATTATTAGTATTAGTGTTATTAGTATTAGTGTATTAGTGTATTATTGTATTACTGTTATTATTAGTATTAGTGTTATTAGTATTAGTGTTATTATTAGTATTAGTGTTATTACTGTTATTATTAGTATTAGTGTTATTATTAGTATTACTGTTATTATTAGTATTAATGTTATTAGTATTAGTGTTATTAGTATTAGTGTTATTATTAGTATTAGTGTTATTATTAGTGTTATTGTTATTATTAGTATTAGTGTTATTATTAGTATAAGTGTTATTATTAGTATAGTGTTATTATTAGTATTAGTGTTATTATTAGTATAGTGTATTAGTATTAGTATTAGTGTTATTATTAGTATTAGTGTTATTATTAGTATTAGTGTTATTATTAGTGTTATTGTTATTATTAGTATTAGTGTTATTATTATTATTTATTATATTATATTATTCTATTGTTATTTATATAGAAGTGTATTATTAGTATTAGTGTTTAGTAGTGTTTTTGTTTTTTTTATTATTGTTGTTATTAGTATTAGTGTTATTATTAGTATTAGTGTTATTATTAGTGTTAGTGTTATTATTAGTATTAGTGTTATTATTAGTATTAGTGTTATTATTAGTATTAGTGTTATTAATATTTTTTGTTTTATAACATCAGTTTGATGTCCTGATGATTAATATCATTGAAACACCATCAATACTTTACAACATTTACAACAATATTTCATCCACTATGTTGAGTTTGGTTTCAATAATAATAATAATAATAATAAATGAAAACAATAATAACACATTTCTATATTCTATATTAGTTCATGTGCATGATAGAGTTGAGTTGTGATTAAGATGAGATTATATATGAAATTATATTACCTGCTGCTGGATGGCTGAGTGTTTTTGCTCCATGTCTCTTTTCTCCTTTGCTGAGTCGATGACCAACTGATCCAACTGACAGACAGACAGGTGAAAGACAGACAGGTGAAAGACAGATGGGTGAAAAAGACAGGTGAGACAAGTAGACATGTGAGAAACAGTGGAGACAGACAGGCAAACAGGTCATACTGTTAGACAGACAGGTGACACAGGTTAGAGACAGGTGAGATACAGGGTAGACTGACAGGCGGGAGAGAGACAAGGGAGAGACAAGACAGACAGACAAGAGAGAGACAGGCAGACAGGGGAGAGACAATGGAGAGACGGGGGAGACAGACAGTGGAGAGACAGACTGGGGAGACATAGACTCTAGAGAATTAATAGTATTAATGTTCTCCAAATTGACCCATTTATTCTACATGATGATCTTCTGAAATGTTGTGTGAGGATAGTGTGTGTGTGTGTGTGTGTGTGTGTTGTGTGTGTGTGTGGTCTTTGGGTCTGTGGGGTGTGGGGGTGTCTGTGAGGATGTGTGTGGGGGTTCTGGAGATAGTTGTGGGGGTGGTGTGGGCTGGGGAGATATGTGGTTGGGGGTCTGGTGAGAGGGGGGGTGTGGGTGGGTGTATTGTGAGCGTGTGGGTGTGTATATGTGTGTGTGTGTGTCTGTGTGATATGTGTGTGTGGTGGTGTGTGTTGGTGTTGTGTGGGCTCTGTTTGGTGGGTGTGTCTGTGTGATATGCGTGTTGGGTGTGGGGGTGTATGTTGTTTGGTCTGTGTGTGTGGGTGTGTCTGTGTAGATGGTGTGTGTGTGGGGTGTGTGTGTGTGTGGGGTGTGTCTGTGTGTGTGTGTGGGTGTCTGCTTGTGTGGTGTGTGTGTGATTATATATGTGGGTGGTGTGTGGTCTGGGGGGATGTGGGGTGTGTGTGTTGTTGTGGTGTATGTGTGTATATTGTGTGTTTTTGTGTCTGTGTGATATATGTGTTTGTGGGTGGTCTGTGTAATTATGTGTGTGTGTGTGTGTGTGTAATGTGTGTGTGTGTGTGTGTGTGTGTGTGTGTGTGTGTGTGTCTGTGTGATGTATGTGTGTGTGTCTGTGTGTGTCTGTGTGTGTATGTGTGATATATATGGTGTGTGGGTGGTTGTGTTTGTGTGTGTGTGTGTGTGTGGCTATATGTGTGTGTGTGTCGGTGTATATATATGTGTGTGTATGTGGTGTGTGGTGTGTGTGTGTGTGTTGTGTGAT
>JACRUU010000017.1:185441-187941 GCA_030449085.1 Kryptopterus vitreolus
CATCACCAACATCATCATCATCATCATCATCACTCATACCATCATCATCACCACCACCACCACCATCATCATCATCATCATCACCATCATCACCAAATTCACCATCACCATCATCATCATCATCATCATCATCACCATCATCATCACCATCATCATCATCATCATCATCACCACCACCATTATTATTATTATCATCATCAGCATCGTCACTCACTCCTTCACGAAGGTCTGAAGCTGAGATCGGACTGAGTGCTGGGCCTGGTCAAACAAGATCTAAAGGGGAAATACAGAGAAGTGTGTTCACACATCACATCACACACACACACACACACACACACACACACACACATCACATCACATCACACACACACACACACATCACACACACAACACACACACACACATCACACACACACACACACACACACACACACACACACATCACACACACAACACACACACCACACATCACACACACACCACACACACACACACCACACACCACACACAACACACACACACACATACAAACACACACATCATCACATCACATCATCACACATCACACACACACACACATCACACACCACACACACACAACACACACACACACACATCACACACACACACACACACACACATCACACACACACACATCACACACACACACACACACACATCACACCACACACACACACACACACACACACACACACACACACACACACACACACACACACACATCACACACACACACACACACATACCACAAACACACACAGTAACACTCATAATCACCTACAACACACATCACATACACACACACACACACACACACACACACACACACACACACACACATCACACACACACACACACACACACACACACACACACACACACACACACACACACACACACACACACACACACAACACACAACACACACACACACACACACACACACACACACACATACACACACATCACATCACACTATAGGAAACACTCACTGTGTTGTAGTTGTTCATCTCCTGCAGCGTCTCAGCGAAAGCGGCTAAACTAGACTGAGTAGTAGAAACAGATGAATTCCTGATGCATTCCTGTGTGTGTGTTGGTGTGTGTGGTGTGTGTGTGTGTGTGTGTGTGTGTGTGTGTGTGTGTGTGTGGTGCGTCTCACCCCGATGACATCATCTCTGCTGGACTGCAGCGCTAAATCTCGGATGCCGTTAATGAAGTGTCTGTTGGCGTGACTGTAAACTCGTCCTGCGTCAATCATCCCGATACTCAGCTTTACTAACTGTAACACACACACACACACACACACACACCCACACACTTGTTTATATGTAATGATGTAATGGTTATAAAGGATTAACACAGATGATTTCCCCACAGAGGGTCGGAGGTACACGCTGCAGCACGGCGTCTTTCAGCTATAAAACCCAAACCTGCTCCAGCGTGACGACGTTCCTGCACACAAATCCACCTCCATGTGTTTTACATGGCTTAGAGTGTAAATCTCCTGCTGTAAACTCAAAACCAGTGGGATGAACATGAACACTGGAGAGTGGAGCTTGTTATAACAGCACATAGAGACTACATTGTGGAATGAGATGTTCAGAAAGAAGAACATTGCAATCTAATGGTCAGGTGTCCACAAACTTTTGGCCATATAGTGTACATATCATGGAGCAGACATTGTTTACTCCATTGTCCTCATTAAGCACGCCCTTTCATCACCAGTTACACCACATAAAGGATATTAATGTAAAGATACTGTGAGGGAGAGATCAGATGAACATCTATAAATGATGGAATAATGTTGTGAAATGTCATTTTATGGAGATGTAACTTGGTTGTGGTAATAAACTCTACCGCAGACATCCACTAGGGGGCATCAGAAACACTCTGAGGTTAATGTTAAATCCTGGTAAAGTGCTTGTAGAAGACGAGAGGGGAAGTTTCCTGACACGCTGAAACACTCCTCACTTCAGCACCAGTACAGGTGAAGAACTACAGGAGTTCACCAGTAAATACACATGTTACACAAGTCCGACACTAAAACCTTTCAGTTCAGAATGACATCATTAATACAGAGTAAAATATCATTCATCATCAATACTCACCTTGTCCAGTTTACACTCCAACTCTCCAACATCTCCTTCTACATCTTCTACTGCAGCCCTGCACATCATCATCATCATCATCATCATCATCATCATCATCATCATCATCATCATCACTGTTATCATCATCATCATCATCGTTATCATCATTTTATCATCATCTCATCATCATCATCATCATCACTGTTATCATCATCATCACCATCATCATGCATCATCATCATCTCATCTTCATCATCATCATCATGAATCATCATCATCATCATCATCATCATCATCATCATCATCATCATCATCATCATCATCATCATCATCATCATCATCATCATCATCATCACTGTTATCATCACTCAGGCATCCCGTCACATCAT
>JACRUU010000017.1:197941-200441 GCA_030449085.1 Kryptopterus vitreolus
CGGTGGACGTGATGTCGGCGTAGCGGCGGTGGTGAGAGGTGAAGTGTGTGTGTGTGTGTGTGTGTGTGTCTCACTGAGTGACGCGGCCAGCAGGCGGTGGACGATGATGTCGGCGTAGCGGCGGATGGGAGAGGTGAAGTGTGTGTACAGCGGTACGTTCAGAGCGTAGTGATGGAACAACTTCTCATCCTGCAGAACTCCTGTACAGAAATACACTGCCATCTACACACACACACACACA
This sequence comes from Kryptopterus vitreolus, assembly GCA_030449085.1. Taxonomy (NCBI): domain Eukaryota; kingdom Metazoa; phylum Chordata; class Actinopteri; order Siluriformes; family Siluridae; genus Kryptopterus; species Kryptopterus vitreolus. The sequence goes on from JACRUU010000017.1 coordinate 198,183, forward strand.
CACACACACACAGAGGTGTAAATAAAGGAACAGTGTAGAGTGCGAGTGGTGTGCAGTTTGGGACACGCCCACAGTGGTCAGGTGATGTGTGAACACACCTGCATGGGTCTGGCACACAGGTGTGTGAGGACGGCTTTCCTGGCTGCACTGTACTCATCATCTCCCACTGCCTCCTCCAGACTCCTCTGTGGAAAAAGGGTTCAAATAACCAAGGATGTGCAGACGGGAGTGAATTTCTAACGTCTAGACGTGTGTGCTTACGTGCAGCGCTCCAGACGAACTCATGTCTATGTCGAGTCCGATGTGATCACACAGCTCCTGGAGCGCGTCCATCAAACGACTCTGAGGAGGCGCGTGACGCCGCAGGAGCGCCAGCTCGGGGTTCGAGCACACACTATACAGCGGTCACACCTGTCACATGATCACACACTATACAGTCACATGATCATCACCAACCTGTCACATCATCACACACTATACAGTCACATCATCACACACTCATACTACTGCCATGTTCGCCAACAACATGAACTCACTCACTATACACACATGTCACCACCTGTCACATGATCACACACTATACAGTCACATCATCACACACTATACAGTCACATCATCACACACTATACAGTCACATCATCACATCATCATCACATCATCACACACATACAGTCACATGTCACACCTGTCACATCATCACACACTATACAGTCACATGATCATCACCAACCTGTCACATCATCACACACTATACAGTCACATGATCACACACTATACAGTCACATGATCATCGTCACCAACCTGTCACATGATCACACACTATACAGTCACATGATCATCACCAACCTGTCACATGATCACACACTATACAGTCACATGATCATCACCAACCTGTCACATGATCACACACTATACAGTCACATGATCATCACCAACCTGTCACATGATCACACACTATACAGTCACATCATCACATGATCACATCATCACAGTCACATACAGTCACATCATCACACACTATACAGTCACATCATCACACACTATACAGTCACATCATCACACACTATACAGTCACATCATCACACACTATACAGTCACATCATCACACACATACATCACATCATCACACACTATACAGTCACATCATCACACACTATACAGTCACATCATCACACACTATACAGTCACATCATCACACACTATACAGTCACATCATCACACATCACATCACACACACACACTATACAGTCACATGATCATCACATGTCACATCATCACACACTATACAGTCACATGATCACACACTATACAGTCACATCATCACACACATATCGTCACACCTGTCACATGATCACACACTATACAGTCACATGATCGTCACCAACCTGTCACATGATCACACACTATACAGTCACATCATCACATGATCGTCACCAACCTGTCACATGATCACACACTATACAGTCACATGATCATTACCATAAAGATCATCACTAACGTGTCACATAAATAATCACACACAGTCAGGGACACGATACAGTCATGTGATCATAAGCGTGAACACCACACACTCACTTGTTGCTGTCTCTGTACTGGTAGACGTAGCAGCCTTGGGGCATTCCTGATCCCGAGTCCAGAGTAAACGCCAACTTCATCTACAAATAGAAACATGTGGAATGAAGATAATCATGATCTCACACAGATCACAATCACAATCCACAAAATCCTGCTCACTTATTCACACTGGAGCAACAAAACTCATCCCAAATCAACAAAACTACAAAACCCATCCCAAATCAAACATAAACTACACAAACCCCAACATCGACACACGGCCTAGAGAGTAAAATACACTACACTACATCCCACAATTACACATCTGCACAAACATGCACAAACATGTGTACCAGGTGCAACCATGCAGTTTGGAGATGATTGGTGTAACTGGTGACGTTCTGGTGATGTTCTGGAGATGTTCTGGTTCTGATGTTTCTGGTGACGTTCTGGTGACGTTCTGGTGACGTTCTGGTGATGTTCTGGTGATGTTCTGGTGATGTTTTGGTGATGTTCTGGTGATGTTCTGGTGATGTTCTGATGTGATGTTCTGGTGATGTTTTGGTGATGTTCTTCTGATGTGATGTTCGATGTTTGGTGATGTTTTGGTGATGATTTCTGGTGATGTTCTGGTGATGTTCTGGTGATGTTTTGGTGATGTTTTGGTGTTTCTGGTGATGTTCTGATGTTTTGGTGATGTTTTGG
>JACRUU010000017.1:210441-217941 GCA_030449085.1 Kryptopterus vitreolus
TATCTCATCCTCTATCTCATTATATCTCATCCTCTATCAAACTAATAAAGTCATGAACTTTCAGGCTTTTTAATGCAATACCATTTATCACCAGTGAATACTCAATACATGTGACTGTATTTCTATTACATGATAACAGTACATGTTATTAAAGTACATATTTTAATAAATGAGATAATAACAGTATATGTTATTAATTTAAATGATTACTGTATTTATGATACATATAACAATGTGCTGATATGAACGATGGTATATATCAGTGTAACATGGGTATTTTATACGCTACACTGCAGTACAGTACTGTACACTATACAATATACAATATACACCTATACAATATACACCTATACAATATACACTATACACCGATACAATATACACTATACACCTATACAACTATACAATATACACTATACACCTATACAATATACACCTATACAATATACACTATACACCTATACAACTATACAATATACACTATACACCTATACAACTATACAATATACACTATACACCTATACAATATAACTATACAATATACACTATACACTATACAATATACAATATACACTATACACTATACAATATACACTATACACTATACTATACAATATACACTATACACCTATACAATATACAATATACACTATACACCTATACAATATACACCTATAAAATATACAATATACACCTATACAATATAATATACACCTATACAATATACATATACAATATAATATACAATATACACTATACACCTATACAATATACACTATACATATATATACAATATACACTATACAACCTATACAATATACACCTATACAATATACACTATACAATATACACCTATACACTATACACCTATAAACTATGCACCTATACACTATACAATATACACCTATACAATATACACCTATAAAATATACAATATACACCTATACAATATACACCTATACAATATACACTATACAATATACACCTATACAACTATACAATATACACCTATACACCTATACAATATACACTATACAATATACACCTATACAACTATACACTATACAATATACACCTATACACCTATACAATATACACTATACCTATACAATATACAATATACAACTATACACTATAATATACTATACCTATACAATATACACTATACACCTATACAACTATACAATATACACTATACACCTATACACCTATACAACTATACAATATACACTATACACTATACAACTATACAATATACACTATACACTATACAATATACACGATAACCTATACTATACCTATACAATATACACTATACACCTATACACTATACAATATACAATATACACTATACAATATACAATATACACCTATACAATATACACCAATATACACCTATACACTATAAAATATACAATATACACCTATACAATATACACAATATACACCTATACAATATACACCTATATAATATACACCTATAATATACACCTATACACTATACACCAATATACTACAATATACACTATACACCTATATATACAATATACACCTATACAATATACACCTATACAATATACACTATACACTATACAATATACACTATACACTATATACCATACATATACAATACCTAAATAATATACACCTGAAATATACACTGAATATACACTATACCTATACAAATACTACAATACATTATACATACTATACACTATACACTATACACCTATATACGATTACAATACACAATATACACCTATAAAATATACACTATACAATATACAATATACACTATACAATATACACCTATAAAATATACAATATACACCTATACAATATACACTATACTATACACTATACAATATACAATATACTATACAATATATACACTATACACCTATACTATACACCTATACACCTATAAAACCTATACAATATACACTATACACCTATACAATAATATACAATATACACCTATACAATATACACAATATACACCTATACAATATACACCTATACAACTATACTATAAAATATACAATATACACCTATAAAATATACAATATACAATATACACCTATACACCTATACAATATACAATATACAACTATACATATACACCTATATAATATACACCTATACAATATACACACTATACATATATATACACCTATACACCTATAATATACACCTATACACTATACATATACACTATACACTATACAATATACACTATACAATATATATAATATACACCTATACAATATACACCATATATACCTATATACACCTATACACTATACACCTATACACCATATACACTATATACAACCTATACACTATACCTATACACTATACACCTATACAATATACACCTATACACTATACACCTATACACCTATTCCCTATACACCTGTACATGTTTTTATTTATGGGAATTTATTACACCGAGTCTGAAATGATACTGATTTGATTTGGGTTTATTTCAGGTTTAAAATATACAGTAAATAAAGTGTACAAAAATAACTAAATACAAGAAAAGCATAAATAAAATCTCACACATCTCCTGAGTTACAAATATTTTTATAATATATTTTAAACTAGAACAAACCATTATTTATTGATTTTTTAACATAAAAAACTAATTAAATAAATAATGTGCCAGTGTGTCAAATATAAATATAATAAAATTTAAATATAACACACTGGTGATCGTTCTGACATGGTGTGTGTGTGTGTTGTGTGTGTGTGTGTGTGTGTTGTGTGTGTGTGTGTGTGTACCTGTAGGAGTTTCTCCTCTCTTCAGTCCATCAGACACGTCTTTAAACGACATGTAATCCTCATAGACAGAGTCCCCACGTCTCCTCCTCCCTCTGTTTAACCCTTTCCTCCGACTGGTCTCTCTGTCCGTCCTGCCAGTGTGTCCTGCTGGACTCGCACTCATGCTCACAACTACACACACACACACACACACACACACACACACATCAGTTCTATCCTGAATGCATCTGATACTCTGTCTCTAAAATCTACTCGATCAAAATCCACAACAACAAATAACAACAAGTCATTGATCCTCCGCTCTGAACCTGGAGAATGACAGGAGACCACCACACACACACACACACACACACACACACACACCACACAATCAGAATTACCTCAGTACCTGGACTTTTTAGGGGAATGTTTTTGGTTTCCTTTTCTCCGTAGCTCCGGAATCACACAATTTCCCCGTCGTATCGTCCGTGTTCTCTCTGAACTTCTTCTGCTTCTTCTTTCTTCTTCTTCTCCTCCTCCTCCTCCTCCCCTCCTCCCCCTCCTCCCCCTGCTCCTCCCTCCTCCCTCCTCCCCCCCTCCTCCTCCCCCCTCCTCCTCCCCCTCCTCCCCCTCCTCCCCCCCCTCCCCCTCCTCCGCCCCTCCTCCCCCCCTCCTCCTCCTCCCCACCCCCTCCTCCTCATCCTCCCCCTCCTCCTCCTCCCCCCCCCCCTCGCTGGGAGTCTGATGGAGATCTGCTCGTGATGGAGGTTCAGGAGTTCCTGTCTGGGTTCCTCCCGGAGCCTGCTTGTTCCTGTGGTGTTTGTGGCATCTCCGCCGGGTCTTCTCCATGTGCTGATCTTCCTCTGGGGTGTTCCGGTCTCCACTCCCGGCCCGGTTCTCGTGTCCCGACCCGGACGGACCGTTCTGAGGTAACACACACAATAATTACACAACATTACAGTAACACACACCTCTGATCATTACACTCCACATGGTTCCAGCAGCTTTAGGAGTTTTGTGTTTTACAGTTTTGTCTGATCATTTCACATGTTGTAACACACACTTCGTTTCTTACAGTCGTTTCTTCCCTCGTTTAACACACACAATAATTACACAACATTACAGTAACACACACACTTTATATCTGATCATTACACTCCACAGAATCCGTAATTACACAACATTCGTAACACACACACTTTATATCCTGATCATTACACTCCAATGTCCTGTAACACACAATAATTACACAACATTACAGTAACACACACACTTTATATACATGATCATTACACTCCACATGTCCTGTAACACACACAGTAACACACAATAATTACACAACATTACAGTAACACACACACTTTATATACATTATATACATGATCATTAACACACACTACACAACATTACATGTAACACACACACTTTATATACTGATCATTACACTAACACACACAATAATTACACAACATTACAGTAACACACACACTTTATATACATGATCATTACATCATTACACTCCACATGTAACACACACACTTTATATACTGATCATTACACTAACACACACAATAATTACACAACATTACAGTAACACACACACTTTACACACACAATATACATGTAACACACACACTTTATATCATTCACACTCCACATGTCCTGATTACACACACAATAATTACACAACATTACAGTAACACACACACTTTATATACATGATCATTACACACAATAATTCCACATGTAACACACACACTTTATATACTGATTACACACACAATAATTACACAACATTACAGTAACACACACACTTTATATACATGATCATTACACTCCACATGTCCTGTAACACACACAATAATTACACAACATTACAGTAACACACACACTTTATATACATGATCATTACACTCCACATGTCCTGTAATTATACGGATATTATTACATTACAGTAGAGGCACGGTGTTTTTAGTGTTTATCACGTTCGACTCCACAAAAACCGCCAGGTCCGGGTTCGATTCCCGTCTCGGCCATGTGTGTGTGGAGTTGTGCATTTTGGCAATTTCTCTCACCCCTTGTCTCAGGGGTTTTTTCCTCCGTTTCTCGGTTTCCATTCTCCCCCGTCCAAAACATGCACAGTAGTTGATTGGCACCTTGGAAAATTGTCACTAAGTGTATCATGTGTGTTGTGTTTTTTTGTGTGGTTGTCCTGGGGTTTTTGTATTGGCATTCCCGTTGGTTATCACTGCATACAATGCCCATAGATACCTGATATATACAGACCCCCCGTTACCAGTAATTAAACGGTACAGCACTATAAGATGATGGAAGAATGATATAAGATGAATGACTGAATATATTTACATTACAGAAACACTCATTATTACTGAAGCTCTTTATAAATAAATATCAGCTTTTTATTAATTTGTAAATCACAGTCTGCTGTTTATAATATTACAAATATTACCATTCGTTATTACAGACGATCATTTTTTATATATTAATTCCACAATAATGATATAGTTTAACTTTCATTTACTATTGTTTTTAAATAAAATTGCATTTAAAACGATGAAATAATTCAGGGGGAAAATAACAGTAATGAAAATAAGAATAATAAAAATAAGAGTAATTAAAATAAGAATAATTAAAATAAGAGTAATAAATAAGAATACATTCAAATTCATCTTCTAGCGCTATAATCCGAATTCCCTCGGGTCACGGGAGTAATGTAAATCTCAGGCGTCTATGGGGTATTAAGGCAGTAATACACCCTGGATAATAAAACCCATACAGGACACATACACAACATTACACACACATTCACACAATTCATACCTAGGGAATTTTCCAAGGTGTCAATCAACCTACCGTAAGATGTAATTGGACCGGGAGTAAAAAGAGTAAGAGAAAAAAGAGAGTTAAAATAAATAAAAAAAGAGATAATAAAATAAGAATAGAGTAATAAAAATAAGAATAATAAAAATAAGAGTAAAATAAAATTAAAAATAAGAGTAATAAAAATAAATAAAATAAGAGTAATAAAATAAGGTAATAAGAATTAAAAGTAATTAAAATAAGAGTAATAAAAATAAGAATAATTAAAAATATAAGAGTAATTAAAAGATTAAAATAAGAATAATAAAAATAAGAGTAATTAATAAGAGTAATAAAAATAAGAATAATTAAAATAAGAGTATAAAAATAAGAATAATAAAAATAAGAGTAATTAAAATAAGAGTAATAAAAATAAGAATAATTAAAATAAGAGTAATAAAAATAAGAATAATAAAAATAAGAGTAATTAAAATAAGAGTAATAAAATAAGAATAATAAAAATAAGAGTAATATAAGAATTAAAAATAAGAGTAATATTTAAAAATAAGAGTATAAAATAAGATAATAAAATAAGAGTAATAAAAATAAGAATAATTAAAATTAATAATAAGAATAATATTTTTGCGCTGTGTTTACAGGTGTGTTTATGAATAAACGCAGGTAAACAGGTCGCTGTTGTGATTATTTTGTGTTTAATGTAAATAAATGTGTATAAACACCGCTGTTACACTTTGTCATGCTAACAATGCTAACAGTGTTAGCCAGCAGCAGCAGCAGTGAGACCAGCAGGCGGAAATGAGTCTCTACAACACGACAACGCTGGATTAATACTAATGTAGTGATGATGATGATGATGATGATGATGATGATGATGATGATGATGATGAAACTCACCTGTCTGAAATTAATCCACCTTTTATCCACACCAAACTGTGCCAAACAAAAAGACACGTCCACTTCCGGGTTTAAAGATCAACATGCACCGTTGCATTCTGTGAGTTGGAGTTCCGATGGGGGGGGGGGGGGGGTCGTTTACCATGGAAACGGTTAGCGTCTCTAATACAGCGTTATAAAGCGGAATAACCCGTTCCCGTACAGGGGGGGGGGGTGGAGGGTGGAGCTTATACTGTCCCCCAGCTTATTCAGAACCAAGAGTGGCATCTTCTTCGCAATAGCGGGCCTCGAACCCACAACCTTCCGATCAGTAACACCTTTACCCCCTGTGTTAGCTCACTGAGTAAATAAACCCTGTGTGAGGGGCCCGACACACTCTGGATCACACACACTGCACAAACAAGTCCTTATTAATGTACTAAAGTAATCACACAATACTCAAATCATCACAATTTATATGGTGTCGGACCGCTCATCATACAGAACCAATGCTGGACTGTATCCTGAGGGGCCACACATGGGGGCCACAGATGGTTCTGGACTGTATCCTGAGGGGCCACACATGGTTCTGGACTGTATCCTTGAAGGGCCACAGATGGTTCTGGACTGTATCCTGAGGGGCCACACATGGTTCTGGACTGTATCTTGAAGGGCCACAGATGGTTCTGGACTGTATCCTGAGGGGCCACACATGGTTCTGGACTGTATCTTGAAGGGCCACAGATGGTTCTGGACTGTATCCTGAGGGGCCACACATGGTGCTGGACTGTATCCTGAGGGGCCACATGTGGGGGCCACACATGGTTCTGGAACATCTTTCCACTAATCCAAAGGCAGTGTATGAGTAATAATACATCCTGGTTCCTGTAGAGTGGGTTCAGATGGTGTGGGACCCCAGCCATGCAGCAAAACTAAGCTGTCACTCCTGGGCCCCTGAGCAAGGCCCCTGTACACAGAGCTACACAGTTGTTTGGATGTGATAACTGTAAGACACTCTGCATT
>JACRUU010000017.1:225441-227941 GCA_030449085.1 Kryptopterus vitreolus
TAATATAATATAATATAATATAATATATATAATATAATATAATATAATAAATAAATACCCGTCTATATATCATTATCCCTATAATAATAATATAATCTAATAATATATATATTTTCTATTTATACTATAAATAATATAATATAATATAATATATATAATATAATATCATATCATATCTCTAATATAATATAATAAATATAATAATATATAATATAATATAATAATATAATCTATAATAAATATATAGAATATAATTACAATATATAGCAGATAATATATATTATAATGAATATAATTAATTTATAAATAATATAATATAATGTAATATAATTAAATGTATTGTAATTTATTATCATATAATATAATATAATATAATCTAATATAATATAATATAATAGAATATCATATAATATTCACCTCCTTACCGATAATTCTAATATATATTGATATAATCTAATATAAATAATAATATAATAATTATAAAACTTTATATATATAATAAATATAATATATATATATATATAATAAATAAAAATTATATAATAATTAATAATTAATATATAATAATCAATATAATATAATATGAATGATAATATAATATTATAATATATATTATCATCTTAATCTCAATATAATTAATAGAATATATCTAATATAATATAATATCCTATAATATCTATAATATAATATCTATAATTAAGAACTAATATATATAATCTCTCTCCTCTCCTCTCCTCTCCTCTCCTCCTCTCCTCTCTTCTCTTCTCCTCTCCTCCTCTCCTATCTCTCCTCTCCTCTCCTCTCCTTCTCCTCTCCTCTCTCTCTCCTCTCTCTCCTCTCCTCTCCTCTCCTCTCCCATCTCCCTCTCACCTCTCCTCTCCTCTCCTCTCCATCTCCTCTCTTCTCATCTCCTCTCCTCTAATCTCCTCGCCTCTCCTCCCTCTCCTCTCTTCTCCTCTCTTCTAATCTCCTCTCCTCCCTCTCCTCCTCCTCTATTCTCTACTACTCTCCATTCTCCTCTATCTCTGTTCTCCTCTCCTCCCTATAATCTCCTCTCCTCTCCTCTATCTTCTCTACCTCTATCTATTAATATTCTCCTCTCCTCTCCTCCTCTCTCCTCCTCTCCTACTCCTCTCCTCTAATATAATCCGCTCTCCTCTCCTCTCCTCTCCTCTCCTCTCCTCTCCCTCCTCTCCCCCCCTCTCCTCTCCTCTCCTCTCCCTCCTCCTCTCCTCCTCTCCTCTCTCTCTCTCTCTCCTCTCCTCTCTCTATCTCTCTCTCTCACCCTCTCTCCTCTTCTCCTCTCCCTAAATCCTCTACCATAATCATAAAAAAAATCCTCTCCTCTCCGCTCGCATCCTCTCCTCTCCTCTCTCAAATTATCTCTTTCTCTCCTCTCCTCTCTCTCCTCTCCTCTCCTCTCCTCTCTTCTCTCTCCTCTCCCTCCTCTCCTCGCCTTACTCTCCATCTCCTCTCATCTCATCTCCTCTTATCCTCTCTTCTCCTCTCCTCTCCTCTCTCTCCTCTCCTCTCCTCTCCTCTCCTCTCCTCCCTCTCCTCTCCTCTCCTCTCCTCTCCTCTCCTCTCCTCGCCTCTCCTCTCCTCCTCTCCTCTCCTCTCCTCTCTCCCCTCTCCTCTCCTCTCCTCTCTCTCTCTCTCTCTCATCATAAATATAATAATATAATATAATATAATACCCGTGTCTGAAGGATAAAGCTGCTCCTAAGTGAAGGAATGGAGATGCTGCGCATGCGCACCTCCGTTAGTTCCATCCGGGAACTTCCGGGAAGCCCGTCAGCCAATATGGCGGAGGTAAGCAAATTCTGCCCTGATTTTTTCCTTTTAAAAACACAAACACAGGCAATTATAACCACGGTGTGTACTTTATTATTTTATTATTATTTATTTATTTATTTATTTTATTTATTATAATACGGGGAGAAATGTTTGCGACGCTGGCTGGAGAATTTCCCCCTCAGTGCGGTGTAAACACAAACACTTTACTTATTCAAACTTGTGTTGGATTTGTAGTGTTTCTCATAAACTCTTAACCTTTACCTGTTATCCCGGGACAAGAGCGCTGTTATCCCGGGGAACAAGAGCGCTGTGAGCGCTGTTATCCCGGGACATGAGCGCTGTTATCCCGGGACATGAGCGCTGTTATCCCGGGACATGAGCGCTGTTATCCCGGGACATGAGCGCATGAGCGCTGTTATCCCGGGACAGGAGCGCTGTTATCCCGGGATCCCGGGAAGAGCGCTGTTATCCCGGGACAAGAGCGCTGTTATCCCGGGTACAAGAGCGCTTTTAGCCCGGGACAGAGAGGGACAGGAGCCTGTTAGCCCGGGACAGGAGAGGGACAGGAGCGCTGTTAGCCCGGGACAGGAGAGCCCGGGACAGGAGCGATGTTAGCCCCGGGACAAGAGCGCTGTTATCCCGGGACAAGAGCGCTGTTATCCCGGGACAGGAGCGCTGTTAGCCCGGGACAGGAGCGGGGACA
>JACRUU010000017.1:237941-252941 GCA_030449085.1 Kryptopterus vitreolus
ATCACACATCAAAGATAACCAGCAGGTAATCACACATCAAAGATGATAACCAGCAGGTAATCAGTGGTGTGTAAGGGTGTGTGTGTGTGTGTGTGTGTGTGGTGTGTGTGTGTGTGTGTGTGTGTGTGGTGTGTGTTACAGGCACTGTATGAACTTGTGAAATGTGACTTTGACCCAGAAGAAGCTCTGAGAAGACTGAGGTTTAACGTTAAAGCAGCCCGAGGTGAGAGAGGAAACGCTAACACAATGCTCATGTGATGAGTGATGTTCCCTCGTGTGATGAGTGATGTACCCTCGTGTGATGAGTGATGTTCCCTCGTGTGATGAGTGATGTTTCCCCGTGTGATGAGTGATGTACCCTCGTGTGATGAGTGATGTATCCTCGTGTGATGAGTGATGTTTCCCTCGTGTGATGAGTGATGTTACCCTCGTGTGATGAGTGATGTTTCCCTCGTGTGATGAGTGATGTTCCCTCGTGTGATGAGTGATGTTTCCCTCGTGTGATGAGTGATGTACCCTCGTGTGATGAGTGATGTTTCCTCGTGTGATGAGTGATGTTTCCTCGTGTGATGAGTGATGTTCCCTCGTGTGATGAGTGATGTTCCCTCGTGTGATGAGTGATGTTCCCTCGTGTGATGAGTGATGTTCCCTCGTGTGATGAGTGATGTATCCTCGTGTGATGAGTGATGTATCCTCGTGTGATGAGTGATGTATCCTCGTGTGATGAGTGATGTATCCTCGTGTGATGAGTGATGTTTCCTCGTGTGATGAGTGATGTTTCCTCGTGTGATGAGTGATGTTTCCCCGTGTGATGAGTGATGTTCCCTCGTGTGATGAGTGATGTATCCTCGTGTGATGAGTGATGTACCCTCGTGTGATGAGTGATGTTCCTCGTGTGATGAGTGATGTTTCCTCGTGTGATGAGTGATGTATCCTCGTGTGATGAGTGATGTACCCTCGTGTGATGAGTGATGTTCCCTCGTGTGATGAGTGATGTACCCTCGTGTGATGAGTGATGTACCCTCGTGTGATGAGTGATGTACCCTCGTGTGATGAGTGATGTATCCTCGTGTGATGAGTGATGTACCCTCGTGTGATGAGTGATGTACCCTCGTGTGATGAGTGATGTACCCTCGTGTGATGAGTGATGTATCCTCGTGTGATGAGTGATGTTCCCTCGTGTGATGAGTGATGTTCCCTCGTGTGATGAGTGATGTACCCTCGTGTGATGAGTGATGTACCCTCGTGTGATGAGTGATGTACCCTCGTGTGATGAGTGATGTTTCCCTCGTGTGATGAGTGATGTTCCCTCGTGTGATGAGTGATGTATCCTCGTGTGATGGTTTCTCTTCCTGTACAGATGAGTTATCTGTGTGGACGGAGGAGGAGTGTAGACATTTTGAACAGGGCCTGAAGGCTTATGGGAAAGATTTCCACCTCATCCAAGCCAACAAGGTAAGACTTGCAGCGCTGGCTGTTAGTGATGATGATGGTGATGATGGTGATGATGGTGATGATGGTGATGATGGTGATGATGACTCCGTACCGTGCTGCAGGTCCGGACGCGGTCAGTGGGAGAGTGTGTTGCCTTCTATTACATGTGGAAGAAGTCCGAGCGGTACGACTTCTTCGCTCAGCAAACGCGACTCGGCAAGAGGAAGTACAACCTTCACCCAGGAGTCACGTACGCATGACCTTTCACCCTGTTCTCATCATACATCTCTCGCTGACCAATCACAATCATCCATTCACACTCCATTGTGATGTCACACAGTAGTTATACCGTATTGTAATTAAAAGTGGCCAGCCAATCAGAAGTCAGTATTCTGTGATGCGCAGGCATGTGTTGATGGGTGTGTTTTATTTAGGGATTATATGGATCGGCTGTTGGATGAGACGGAGAGCGCGGCGTCGAGTCGAGCGGCCACACCCCCTAACTCAATCGGCCAATCGGAGAAGGAGGATGGCTCCGCCCACAACGGTACCATCTGCAGACGTTTTATTGGTTAACGAACGTGGCGTTTGGGGTCATTAATCCTCCGTTATTCCTGCAGGTCTGAGCGTACACGCCTCGTCCCTGAACGCAGACGTCGACTCCAAACACGAGAACTGTGACGGGAACGCCCCGCCCCGCGATTCCAACGGCTACGAACGCAACGGATCGCTAAAGCGCCAGCACGACGGCCAGAGCGCAGAACGGACGAGTAAGAAATGCAGGACGGAATCGGACCACGCCGAAACGGACTCCTCCGAGATCAAAGAGAACTGAAGCCACCGGACGCATCCGGAACTTTCCGGGTTTACGGAACAGCGGACGCAGGACAGACGAGAACTCCTGCCGTCCCGTGGAGCGCAGAACCGCCCCCGGAGCAGAAACCAAAGGAGATACCAAACCCAGACGATGCATGGGGTTTCTTTTCCATCCTGACGATCCCAAAGCGGCGGTGGACGAGATGATCGTTAGCGTAGCCGGGTTTTACACACGCGTTTATTTCTACCCGAATTTACCTGATTATTTTTTTACCGTTGAGATATATTTATATTTTGTAAGTGAAACACTCGCGCGGATGAGCGCCCGGAGCCACGGGCCGTGTGTGTGTGTGTGTGTGTGTGTGTGTGTGTCGGCATGACGTTTGTACAGATTTGTACAGAAGTCACACTTTTGATAACGGATCTCCTCTTTTCACTTTAATTTACCGTGTGATTCTTTTTTTTCAACCTCGAGGTGGAAATGAAATGAATCTCGTTCTCCCGAATCCTGTGTAGAGTTCTTCTGTCCTGAGACAAAAACACACCTGAACAGGTGAGGGGCCTCACTCAGGGGCCCCACTCAGGGATCCACTGCAGTGCTGTGAAATATCATTTGCATTTTTCTGACAGAAACCAGAAAAGTCCATCCGTCCTTCACACAGTGACACGGAAACGATTTATCCACTTAAAACACCAAAACTAAAGTAACAAACATCAAGTAAACAACAAATAATCACTTCACATCAACAAGCAATGTGTACTCGTGCACAAAGATAAACCAAATAAACACAAAATACAGTTTTTAAATGATGATTTCCTTTTGTTAAGGGAAAGAAAAATCTTATCCAGAACCTGACTGAGCGCTGTGAAAATGTAATTGCCCCCCTTCTACTGAACTGTGATTAATCACATTTTGTGCCGAGTTCAGTCACACTCAGGTTTGTTTACGGCTTTAACCGTTCAATCCAAATAGAATAAATATTTAAATAAAAGCTGAAAAATCCAAAGAGAGAAATCATTATTGTATCTGAAACCAGTTATTAAAACATTTCAAACGTGTCCAGTAAAGCATAGTCAACGCTCCTGTTTACAGATAAACAACAGTGACTCAGTAAAGACTCGTACTGGAGTTTCTAAAGAAGATCTGTGACTCAACAAATAATGTTTAATTCAACAAATAATGTTTAATTCAACAAATAATCAAAAACTGTTTTAAGTTTTAAGGCAAAATTCACTTCAATATAATCACTTTGATCACATTCTGTCCAAAATGGATTCTATTCATTATTTATCTCCAAAAATATTCCATAATGACTCTATAATGAAATCATTTATAAAAAAGAGAAAGTCTTTGTTCACAGACTCGACTCATCCCCAGTTTCCTGATCCACACAGAATCATCCCGTGTGATATTCTCTTTGTGTTGGGATCTCTACACATCCTGGTGTTTACTGATGTGTTTATGACCTTCAGTGCGGTATAAACGTTTCTGTAACGTTCTCCTGATCAATACAATCCAGTTACAATTAATACCATTTTATGAATGTTTTTTTAACAGTGCACTTTGTTTTAAAGCAGCTTGACACGGTTAAATAAGATTATTGTGTATAAGTGAACGTTGGCGATTGTGGTGAGATGTTAAAGAAGAATCTTTAGAGGAACTCGTGAAGACACTGAATGTCTGTTTATGAGTGAAGAGTTGAGGAACGTTGTGGATAAACAGAGCAGAGGTTCTACAGCGTCGCAGTGAAAGGTCCGTGTTTGTGTTGTGGGAAGAGAACGTTTATTTTAGTGTATTTTATTCTCCAGTGCTGTGGGTAGAAGACGTTGTAGTGTTGGAGATCGAACAGCAGGGAAAAGGAAATGTTTAATTCCCTCGGGATCCACTTTCCGTTTCCACACAGAACATCTTACTCAGTCTGAAAAGGAACCTACAAGGCCTGGTGGAGGAAAATCCTGAGCAAACACGTTTAAACACTGTTACCAAACCTGACCAAGGCTTAATAACTGTCTACCACTGTTACAGTGTGCTCCTGATCCAGTGTCAGTGTGCTCCTGTCCATCTCCATTATATACGTATATACATTATATACTCATATCTATATTATAATTCATATCTACATTATATACTCATATCTCCATTATATATTCATATCTACATTATATACTCATATCTCCATTATATACTCATATCTCCATTATATACTCATATCTCCATTATAATTCATATCTACATTATATACTCATATCTACATTATATACTCATATTCATATCCATTATATACTCATATCTCCATTATAACTCATATCTACATTATAACTCATATCTACATTATATACTCATATCTACATTATATACTCATATCTACATTATATACTCATATCTACATTATAATTCATATCTACATTATAATTCATATCTACATTATATACTCATATCTACATTATAACTCATATCTACATTATAATACTCATATCTACATTATATACATTCATATCTATCTACATTATAATTCATATCTACATTATATACTCATATCTACATTATATACTCATATCTACATTATATACTCATATCTACATTATAATTCATATCTACATTATATACTCATATCTACATTATAACTCATATCTACATTATATACTCATATTTACATTATAACTCATATCTACATTATATACTCATATTTACATTATAACTCATATCTACATTATAACTCATTATAATATCTACATTATATACTCATATCTACATTATATACTCATATTTACATTATAACTCATATCTACATTATAACTCATATCTACATTATAATAACTCATATCTACATTATTATCATACTCATATCTACATTATATACTCATATCTACATTATATACTCATATCTACATTATATACTCATATCTCCATTATAATTCATATCTACATTATAATTCATATCTACATTATAACTCATATCTACATTATAATTCATATCTACATTATAATTCATATCTACATTATTATATATCTCATATCTACATTATAATTCATATCTACATTATAATTCATATCTACATTATAATACTCATATCTACATTATATACTCATATCTGCATTATATACTCAATTCATATCTACATTATAACTCATATCTACATTATATACTCATATCTACATTATATACTCATATCTACATTATAACTCATATCTACATTATATACTCATATCTACATTATAATTCATATCTACATTATAATTCATATCTACATTATATACTCATATCTCCATTATAACTCATATCTACATTATAACTCATATCTACATTATAACTCATATCTACATTATAACTCATATCTACATTATATACTCATATCTACATTATATACTCATCTACATTATATACTCATATCTACATTATAATTCATATCTACATTATAACTCATATCTACATTATATACTCATATCTACATTATAATTCATATCTACATTATAACTCATATCTACATTATAACTCATATCTACATTATAACTCATATCTACATTATAACTCATATCTACATTATAACTCATATCTACATTATAACTCATATCTACATTATATACTCATATCATATATACATTATATACTCATCTACATTATATACTCATATCTACATTATAATTCATATCTACATTATAACTCGTATCTACATTATATACTCATATCTACATTATAATATATCTACATTATAATACTCATATCTACATTATAATTCATATCTACATTATAATTCATATCTACATTATAATTCATATCTACATTATAATTCATCTATATATCTACATTATAATTCATATCTACATTATATACTCATATCTACATTATATACTCATATCTACATTATATACTCATATCTACATTATATACTCATATCTCCATTATATACTCATATCTACATTATAATTCATATCTACATTATATACTCATATCTACATTATAACTCATATCTGCATTATAATCATATCTCATTATATTCATATCTACATTATATACTCATATCTACATTATAACTCATATCTCCATTATAATTCATATCTCATTATATCTCATATACATTATATACTCATATCTACATTATATACTCATATCTACATATATACTCATATCTACATTATATATCTCATTATATATCTACTCATTATATAACTCATATCTACATTATATATTCATATCTACATTATAATTCATATCTACATTATATATTCATATTATACATTATTCATATCTACATTATAATTCATATCTACATTATAATTCATATCTACATTATAACTCATATCTACATTATAACTCATATCTACATTATAACTCATATCTACATTATATACTCATATCTACATTATAACTCATATCTACATTATAACTCATATCTACATTATATACTCATATCTACATTATAATTCATATCTACATTATATACTCATATCTACATTATAATTCATATCTACATTATAACTCGTATCTACATTATATACTCATATCTACATTATAACTCATATCTACATTATATACTCATATCTACATTATAACTCATATCTACATTATTATATATTATCATATCTACATTATATATCATATCTCCATTATATATCATATCTACATTATATACATTATCATATCTCCATTATATACTCATATCTACATTATAACTCATATCTATCTCCATTATATACTCATATCTACATTATATACTCATATCTACATATACTCATATCTACATTATAATTCATATCTACATTATAATTCATATCTACATTATAATTCATATCTACATTATAATTCATATCTACATTATATATCATATTCATTATAATTCATATATACATTATAATTCATATCTACATTATAATTCATATCTACATTATAATTCATATCTACATTATAATTCATATCTACATTATAATTCATATCTACATTATATACTCATATCTACATTATAATTCATATCTACATTATAACTCATATCTACATTATAACTCATATCTACATTATAACTCATATCTACATTATATACTCATATCTACATTATAACTCATATCTACATTATAACTCATATCTACATTATATACTCATATCTACATTATATACTCATCTACATTATAACTCATATCTACATTATAACTCATATCTACATTATAACTCATATCTACATTATATACTCATATCTACATTATAACTCATATCTACATTATATACTCATATCTACATTATAACTCATATCTACATTATATACTCATATACTCATTATATACTCATATCTACATTATATACTCATATCTACATTATAATTCATATCTACATTATATACTCATATCTCCATATTATTATAACTCATATCTACATTATATACTCATATCTACATTATATACTCATATCTCCATTATATACTCATATCTACATTATAATTCATATCTACATTATATACTCATATCTACATTATATATCATATCTACATTATAATATCTACATTATCATATCTACATTATATACTCATATCTCCATTATAATTCATATATACATATTCATATACTATATTCATATCTACATTATAATTCATATCTACATTATAACATTATATACTCATATCATATCCATTATATACATTATAATTCATATCTACATTATTATTAATACTCATATCTACATTATATACTCATATCTACATTATAATTCATATCTACATTATAACTCATATCTACATTATATACTCATATCTACATTATAACTCATATCTACATTATATACTCATATCTACATTATAATTCATATCTACATTATATACTCATATCTCATTATAATTCATATATACATTATATACTCATATCTCCATTATAACTCATATTTACATTATAATTCATATCTCCATTATAATTCATATCTACATTATATAACTCATATCTACATTATATACTCATATCTCCATTATAATTCATATCTACATTATTATAATTCATATCTACATTATAATTCATATCTACATTATAATTCATATCTACATTATATACTCATATCTATATTATAATTCATATCTCATTATATACTCATCTATATTATACTCATATCTACATTATATATTATAATACTCATATCTACATTATAATTCATATCTACATTATATACTCATATCTACATTATAACTCATATCTACATTATATACTCATATCTACATTATAACTCATATCTACATTATAACTCATATCTACATTATAATTCATATCTACATTATAATTCATATCTACATTATATACTCATATCTACATTATAATTCATATCTACATTATAATTCATATCTACATTATAATTCATATCTACATTATAATTCATATCTACATTATAATTCATATCTACATTATAATTCATATCTACATTATAATTCATATCTACATTATAATTCATATCTACATTATAATTCATATCTACATTATAATTCATATCTACATTATAACTCGTATCTACATTATATACTCAATCTACATTATATACTCATACTCTCCATTATAATTCATATCTACATTATATACTCATATCTACATTATATACTCATATCTCATATAACATATTATATACTCATATCTACATTATATACTCATATCTCCATTATAATTCATATCTACATTATATACTCATATCTACATTATAATTCATATCTACATTATATACTCATATCTACATTATAACTCATATCTACATTATATACTCATATCATATATACATTATATACTCATATCTCCATTATAATTCATATTACATAATACTCATATCTACATTATATACTCATATCTATATTATAATTCATATCTACATTATATACTCATATCTACATTATATACTCATATCTCATTATAATTCATATCTACATTATATACTCATATCTACATTATATACTCATCTACATTATATACTCATATCTATATTATAATTCATATCTACATTATATACTCATATCTACATTATAATTCATATCTACATTATATACTCATATCTATATTATAATTCATATCTACATTATATACTCATATCTACATTATAATTCATATCTACATTATATACTCATATCTACATTATATACTCATATCTACATTATAACTCATATCTACATTATAACTCATATCTACATTATAATTCATATCTACATATATATACTCATATCTACATTATATACTCATATCTCCATTATAACTCATATCTACATTATAATTCATATCTACATTATAAACTCATATCTACATTATATACTCATATCTACATTATAACTCATATCTCCATTATAACTCATATCTACATTATATACTCATATCTACATTATATACTCATCTACATTATTACTCATATCTACATTATAATTCATATCTACATTATATACTCATATCTACATTATATACTCATATCTCCATTATAATTCATATCTCATTATATACTCATATCTACATTATATACTCATATCTACATTATAATTCATATACATTATATTCATATCTACATTATAACTCATATCTACATTATAATTCATATCTACATTATAATTCATATCTACATTATAATTCATATCTACATTATAATTCATATCTACATTATAATTCATATCTACATTATAATTCATATCTACATTATAATTCATATCTACATTATAATTCATATCTACATTATAATTCATATCTACATTATATACTCATATCTACATTATATACTCATATCTACATTATAATTCATATCTACATTATATACTCATATCTACATTATATACTCATATCTCTACATTATAATTCATATCTCATTATAACTCATCTACATTATATACTCATATCTACATTATAACTCATATCTACATTATAACTCATATCTACATTATAATTCATATCTACATTATAACTCATATCTACATTATATACTCATATCTACATTATATACTCATATCTACATTATAACTCATATCTACATTATAACTCATATCTACATTATAACTCATATCTACATTATATACTCATATCTACATTATAACTAATATCTATTAGTTATAATGTAGGGACTACATTATAGGGATTACTAATAAGGAGGTGGTGGTAGACCAGTGGTTAAGGTGTTGGACTCTGGACCAGAAGATTGCAGGTTCAAACCCCACCACCACCACCAATCTACCACTAGTGGGCCCTTGAGCGAGGCCCTTAACCCTCAATTGCTCAGTTGTAAGTCGCTCTGGATAAGGGCGTCTGCCAAACGCTGCAAATGTAAATGTAATATCTACATTATAACTCATATATATGTTACAACTCATATCTCCATTATAACTCATATTTACATTATAATTCATATCTCCATTATAAATATCTATATCTAAAAGATGATGTAAAAGATGATGTAATGATGGGATGATGTAAAAGATGATGTAATATGAGTGAAGACACAGGCGGCGTCACGGCTGTCAATCAAACTGCTCATTACGATGTGATGTGTGAAGTTATCACATCAGCAGTGATGTTCTGCACATGTGATTTCCTTCACAAGACTCTTTAATTACAAAACACATGATGTTATATTTACAGATGACTGTTACAGATCTGACTGAGCTTTTTATACACCAAATTAACAATTTACAAAATATTACAAAAATATCCTGAACACCTTCGTTATAAAGTCTCATTATTCATTACATTATAAAGGAAAATGCACACACACACACACACACACACACTCGTAATGGCGTCATGGTCCTCACAGTGCATCTGTCGTCTCCAGCAGGAACTCTTTGATGTTTGATGTTCACACACAGAATCAGAGAGACACGAAAAGAGTCACAGTGATGTTCACAATACAACCTCATTCTCACTACTGCTGATACACGGTCACTATGCCCTAACTAGTGCCCTAACTAGTGCCCTAACTAGGGCCCTAACCCATATTAAACATTAAACCAGTAGCAGCGATCAGCACAGAACCCAAACCCGAACCACTCGACCCGTCTGGATCAGGAGTGATGAGACTGATGAGTGATTCTGATAAAGATACTCGATGTAGCAGGACAGGTCAGGGTGGAGGTCAGGGTGGAGCAGATCAGGGAGGATAAGGACAGGTCAGGGTGGAGGTCAGGGTGGAGCAGATCAGGGAGGATAAGGACAGGTCAGGGTGGAGGTCAGGGTGGAGCAGATCAGGGAGGATAAGGACAGGTCAGGGTGGAGGATCAGGGTGGAGGTCAGGGTGGAGGTCAGGACACCAGGTATGACAGGGCGTGGTAGTGCAGGGCTCAGTAGGAAATGTAGGGTACAGAATAGCGTAGAACAGATAATCATCATCTTGGTTTGACATTAGATTTCTATAGTGATGCGAGAACGTGTGTGTGTGTGTGTATGTGTGTATGTGTGTGTGTGTGTGTGTGTGTGTGTATGTGTGTGTGTGTGTGTGTGTATTGGGCCTACAGTGACCTCTATTACAACTAATACTAATATACTACTACTAATAATAGTGTAAATGCAGTGAACACTCACAGACTTCCTGACGTGTGAAGGTGATGTAAGAGTAAGCCAGACTCCCGGCAATGCTGGCACGCACACACACACACACGCACACACACACACACACACCACACACGCGCGCACACACGCGCGCACGCACACGCACGCACACACACACACATGCACACACGCATGTTCACACACAACGCACACACACACACACACACACACACACACACACACACACACACACACAACACACGCACACGCACACACATAAATAAATAGATAGAAACATAAACATATAATATATAAAGTAGATTGATTTTGTGTTTATTATTTTTTACCTGATGTTTAACCCGATGAAGTTCAGCCACGTAAAGATGTAATCACCACCAAACACCATCCCCACATACGCTACCATCACGTTCTACACACACACACACACACACACACACACACAACCACACACACACGTACGTTATAGAAAAATAAATAAACAAATGAATGTAATAAAGAGATAAATATACACACACTGACCTTCACACAGCCGATGATGGCGGTGGTCAGGGCCGAGTTGTAGTGTGTGCACAACACAATGGAGTACATGAGGACAAACCTGACACACACACACACACACATCATGATCATGCTAATGATGTGTGTGTGTGTGTGTGTGTGTGTGTGTGATATCTCACCCCATCACACAGGAAAGAATAAACTGAATGAGGAAGAATACATTTGTCCATCCATCAAAGTCTGCAGCCTGCATTCACACACACACACACACACACACACACACACACACACACACACACACACACACACACACACACACACACACAGGTAAAAGTAAATGGACAGAAAAGTGAAATCTCTCAGACAGATTGGATGATGGTGAGATCAGGTGATCTTCTCTACGCTGGAGTCGGATATTAATGACGTTGGTTGAATGTTTGAGATCATTTTCCTGCTGAAGAATATATTCAGGAACATCCAGACGTCTCCCTGAAGGTCCTGCATGATGGAGACGTATCAGCGTGGATTTCTCAGCATCGAGGATCTGAACCACATCTGCAGAAATTCAGCTCCTACAGGAACCTTCTACTGCACTTCACTCATTATTATAGTGTAATCCAGATGTTCAGTAAACGTCCTGTAAACACATCCTGCTGCACTTCACTCATTATTATAGTGTAATCCAGATGTTCAGTAAACGTCCTGTAAACACGTCCTGCTGCACTTCACTCATTATTATAGTGTAATCCAGATGTTCAGTAAACGTCCTGTAAACACGTCCTGCTGCACTTCACTCTATTATTATAGTGTAATCCAGATGTTCAGTAAACGTCCTATACACACGTCCTGCTGCACTTCACTCTTTATTATAGTGTAATCCAGATGTTCAGTAAACGTCCTGTAAACACATCCTGCTGCACTTCACTCATTATTATAGTGTAATCCAGATGTTCAGTAAACGTCCTGTAAACACGTCCTGCTGCACTTCACTCATTATTATAGTGTAATCCAGATGTTCAGTAAACGTCCTGTAAACACGTCCTGCTGCACTTCACTCATTATTATAGTGTAATCCAGATGTTCAGTAAACGTCCTGTAAACACGTCCTGCTGCACTTCACTTATTATTATAGTGTAATCCAGATGTTCAGTAAACGTCCTGTAAACACGTCCTGCTGCACTTCACTCATTATTATAGTGTAATCCAGATGTTCAGTAAACGTCCTGTAAACACATCCTGCTGCACTTCACTCATTATTATAGTGTAATCCAGATGTTCAGTAAACGTCCTGTAAACACATCCTGCTGCACTTCACTCATTATTATAGTGTAATCCAGATGTTCAGTAAACGTCCTGTAAACACATCCTGCTGCACTTCACTCATTATTATAGTGTAATCCAGATGTTCAGTAAACGTCCTGTAAACATGTCCTGCTGCACTTCACTTATTATTATAGTGTAATCCAGATGTTCAGTAAACGTGCTGTAAACACTTAGACGTGTGTACCTGATCATACTGTTTATCTCCACATTCTTTATTTATGGCACTGATGGACATCTTCTGATGTTAAAGAACGCATGACGTGTTCCCTTATTAATCCACATCAACACCAACATCTCCCTCTGCACACAGATCCCTGATCAAAATAAACTAATGTGTGTGTGTGTGTGTTGTGTGTGTGTGTGTGTGTGTGTGTGTGGTGTGTGTGTGTGTGTGGTGTGTGTGTGTGTGTGTGTGGTGTGATGTGTGTAGGTGTGTGTGTAGTTGTGTAGTTTGTGTGTGTGTGTGTGTGGGGTGTGTGTGTGTGTGTGGTGTGTGTGTGTGATGTGTGTGTGTGGTGTAGTGTGTGTGATGTGTGGTGTTGTGTGTGTGTGGTTTGTTTGTGTGGTGATTTTTGGGGTGGGGGGGGGGTTTTGTGGGAGGGGGGGGTGAGGGGTTTACCCCGGGTTGTTGTCGGGGGCTGTTTTTTTTGTGGGTGGGTGTGGGGGGGGGTGGTGGGGTGGGGGGTGTGGGTGTTTCGTTAGGGGACTGGGGGGGGGGGATGTTTTTTCGAGTTCCCAGGGGGGAGGTGGGGTGTGCTTTGTGTTTGTGTTTGGGTGTGTTGGTTGTTCCTTTGGTGGGATTTGTCGTGTTTTGCTGGGGGGGTTTTTTTTTTGGCCTTTGGGGGGCTTTTTCTTTTTATTTTTTTTGGTAGGGGGAGTTTCCTTTGGGTTTTTTTCGGCGGGGCTTTTATTTTGTTTTTGTTTTCATCGTGGGTGTCTGGTGTCTGGCGTGCTGTTGTGGAGGCGGGGGAGGGTGGTCGTGGGGTGGTCTGGGTGCGGGTGTGTGGTGTGTGTGTGTGTGGTGTGTGTGATGTGTGGTGTGTTGTTTCCTGTGGGGGGGGTGGGGGGAGGGGGGGGGGGGGGGGCGGGGAGGAGGTTCGAGGGGAGGGGGGGGGGGCGGGGGGGGGAGGTGTTTGTGGGAGGGGGATATGTCTGAGGTGGGGGGGGGGTTGGTTCCAGGGAGCCGCGCGGGGGTGTGGGGGGGCGGGGGGGGGGGGTTGTTGGGGGGGGGGGGGCGGGGTAGGAGGGGGGGGTGGGTGGGGTTCGTTGATCCGGGGCTGGGGGGGTCTGGCTAGGGGGGTGCGGGGGGTGAGGGGGGGGGGTTGGAGGTAGGGGGGGGAGTGGGGGGTTTTTTTCGTGGGGGGGGCGGCTGTGGAGGGTTGTGGGGTGCGGGTCTGTTGTTTTGGGTTCTGTGTCTCAGGTTTATTTTTGTTGGCCGG
>JACRUU010000017.1:260441-330441 GCA_030449085.1 Kryptopterus vitreolus
CCGCGTGCACAAGCACATTTACAAATAAGGAGCAGGAGATGGTTTTGTACATCAGAATGTAAATAAGAATGGTATTGGTGGACGAGTTAAAGACTGAAACGGCTCTTTAACGCAATACTAATTGTTCCTAACGCTAATTTACTGTAATCTCTTAACAATCTCATGTTCCTGTGAGAATCTCATGACGTCTGTACATCACAACACCACATTTAGCTGATATCTATTAAAATAAATAATCTGCATGGATACAGTTCCAGTGTTCATATCAGGACTTCGCACCGTCAGCATGAGGAGAGATTAGCGGACGAGGGTGAGGAAAGGTCAAATGAAGTGAAAGATGAAATAAAAAGGCGTGAGCGGAGCGTGACATTAACACCTGTGGGAAAGTTTATTCAACAGGGACGTGTGAAGCCAGAAACATCCGGAAAAACCAAAAGTCCTACAAAGAGTCCAGTCAGGAAGTCTCCCACTGACCCAGGAGTCCAACATGTCCTAGTGTCCTCCAGTTTACTGTCACTCCCAGGTTCAGGATCACACACACACACACACACACACACACACACACACACACACACACACACACACACACACACACACACACACACACACACACACCCTGAATCAAGCATGTTCTTCGAGTAGTGCTGCTGTAAATATTAAAAATAAGATAAAACGGGACATGTGCTTGTTAGCTAAAAAAACATTTATCTAAGTGCAAATATACGTCAACAATCAGCGCTAAAGGACCAAAACCTCAGCGTACGTCATACGGAGACGCCGTTACAAACGAGGCGTGGCCAAGACGGAGCGACAATGTGCTTCCTGTCGCCGCAGGAAATGATCGTTAAATTGTAACAGTACTGGAGTGTTGTTTCGCCTTCGTAAATCAGCTGCGTGATTCTACTGATCCCTCGCACACGCCGTCTCTACATGAGGAACGCTGAGGTCTTAATAATAATAATAATAACAACAACAACAAAGATCAAATTTCAGGGATGAGAACTTGCAGTGGCTCGTATACAGGCATGTGTGTGTGTGTGTGTGTGTGTGTGTGTGTGTGTGTGTGTGAGAGAATCGGTTTAACAATCTTTGTAAGGACCAACCGCTGGCCAACATGGAAAGCTATTAAACAAAATTTGGTTACGCCATTACCGTAACACATGCCTGTATACGCAACACACACACACACACACACACACACACACACACACACACACACACACACGTCCTGATTCTGCCAAGCTTACGTTTAATTGAATTAGCCAATCGCCGTGAAGTAGCTAAAGAGGATGCTACGTGACCATACACAGCTAGTCTTGAGATTATAATTGGCCGGTTGAATTTTAGAGGGACCATGGATGCTTAGCAACAGCAGGACGCATGATCACACACACACACACACACACACACACAAACACAATAAGTGTTCCAAACATGTTTGTAAAAGGTGACGTATGAGAGGACCAGCCTAAAAAAAATAAGAAAGGAAAAAAAAAAAAAGATACAAAACTTTCACAAGAGAAGGAAAAAAATAAAAATAAAGAAATATAACGAGGTTTTCACATATTTATGTTTTTTTTCTGCTACAGGCCAAGCAAAAATAAACTAAATCCAATAAGAGAGAAAGGAAACTTGACCTCAGAGCTTCATTTAAAATAGCAAAGTGATGCGTTACTTCTGTACATCAAGAACAGTAAAATAGCACGAGACCCACGTTCTCCTTTTGACGGGAAAATATTCAAATACGGCGGAAAAAAAAAAAAACGATTGAAAGGAGAACAGCGGAAAGCTGAAACTCACTTTAAAAAAAGCCTTACATTCAAGCAGCGATGGAAATCTCAAATGAAGTGGAAATAAAATACTGTAGGAACATCCTGCTATCTATCAGGTCTCTAAATACAAAAGCTCTATGGAGAATTAGCTTCAGTGTAAAGAGAGAAGTCCGTTAACATGGGGGCGGGGCTTCAGTCCTCACTACGGTGTACATGACAGTCTCTCTTTTACACGCCTTTTTCTTTTCTTTTCTTTTTTTTGGGAGGGTATCTATAGTTGTAGGATCCGTAAGCATGCAGGCCTTGTAGAGGAAGGGTTCAAGGGTCAGGGTTTAGGCCAAGGCGGGAAACGCCTCGGGGTCATCCACGTTGGGAACGGAAACTCCGCCTCCCTGAGGACAGAGAATAAAATATGACATCACGCTGCTGTACAGACGTACCAGACGTCCGCAGTGTACGGTTACTGACCTTCTCAGACCTGCCTCCACCACGCCCCGCCCGGTTTCCTCCTCCCCGGCCGCCCCTGCCACCCCGGGAGTTCCCCCGACCACGCCCGGGGCGCCCCAGATCTCCAAAGTTGATCTCCAGTTGGGAGGTGATGTCATTGGCTGGTTTGCGGAAGTGATGATCAGAACCGTCTTCAGAAGTTCCCTAATCACACAAACACAAAGGGGGCTTTACAGAGGGAACCCTACAGTACAGAGGGAACCCTACAGCACAGAGGGAACCCTACAGTACAGAGGGAACCCTACAGTACAGAGGGAACACAACCGTACAGAGGGAACACAACAGTACAGAGGGAACCCCAACCATAGGAACACAACCATACAGAGGGAACCCTACAGTACAGAGGGAACCCTACAGTACAGAGGGAACCCTACAGAGAACCCTATAGCACAGAGGGAACCCTACAGTACAGAGGGAACCCTACAGTACAGAGGGAACCCTACAGTACAAAGGGAACACAACCGTACAGAGGGAACACCGACCGTACAGCGGGAACCGTACCATACAG
Source organism: Kryptopterus vitreolus (assembly GCA_030449085.1). Taxonomy (NCBI): domain Eukaryota; kingdom Metazoa; phylum Chordata; class Actinopteri; order Siluriformes; family Siluridae; genus Kryptopterus; species Kryptopterus vitreolus. Next base: position 263,229 of record JACRUU010000017.1, read on the forward strand.
AGGGAACCCCTGACCATACGGCGGAAACCCTACCATATAGAGAGAACACAACCGTACAGCTGGAACACAACTGTACAGAGGGAACCCCGACCATACAGCGGGAATCCTATCGTACAGCAGGAACACAACCGTACAGAAGGAACCACAAACGTACAGCGGGAACCCTACAGTACAGCGGGAACCCAACGGTACACACAGTCTACCACATGTGCACTATGTAATTACATTGTTTACATTTATTAAATCAATTTAATCTGCACCAATTTAATCAACATACTTCTACTGAAACATTTGACCAAAAGAGTGTATTAACATCAAGAGAATCTCTAATAAATAAATATTTCCATTACAGATCAGGGATCCACAGATCCACCAGTACACTATTAAAACATCCAAAAGATTTACAGCATAAATCATCTTTCTGATACTGAACAGCCACAGGAACACATTTAAATCCTTCTGGCACAACAATAACTCCATCATAAAGGTAAACTTTTCCACATTAAACCAATGTACAGCGAGATAAGGACCCGAACGTACACTTTTACACACAAACATCTGATGGTGTGAGATAAACAGTCATAGGTAAATAACAGTAAATATAAGGTGGGAATTTTACAGTATGGATATAAACTTCATTTATAGGTAAAATACTACATTTGCAATGATAATGGACATAAACAGTTACTTTACAGATTCAGGGTGGAAATACATTTACTTTATGGACGAGTGACAGGAAATCTTGTGTATAAATCATTAAGTTATGTTCTCCATGTGGTTCCAAACAAGGCCCTTTACAAACACGTAGGTATTTTACAGCTAACCTTGTAACAATGTGGTCATCTACATGTTTCCTACAGATACGACCTGAGCGTGACGAGGTGTTTTACGCTCATGATGATCAGGAACCTTACAGACACAAAGCTATAAAGAACATCCTGGGAATGTAACGTGGTAATAAAAGGAATAATGTAGTATGGAAGCGAGCGTAGGTACCTTGTGGAGTGATTCGGCGTTAGCATCTCCGGTTTCAATCAGAGTTCCAGACGGCCTCTGGAGAACCAAAACACAGAGAAGGTGATGAAACACACATGTAATAGAACCCTGGTCTCTGATAAGCCCGAGTGTCTGTGCTGGGACTTTAACCCCAGTGACTCACGCCCAGGTCTTTGCTCTTGGATTTGTGCAGAACGTATCCTTTCTTCCACTGACCCTCGTCACCTTCGTTTGGTTTGCGGATGTTGAACTCGACCTTCGCACGCTCCTTGTTCTGCATGGCCTTCCACTCGTCCAGGGTCATCTCCTTTGGTCCTTCTTCCTTCACTTCCTCCACCTCATTTTCCCTGCAAATGGAAGAGCGATCACATTAACGATGACGCGTTTCTCCCACGACGCTGGACTACAGGTGTGAAGAGATGGGGTTTACTTGTTTTCTGAATCAGCAGGTGCGGCAGGCTCCTCCCCTACCACAGGTGCTTCAGGTGCGGCCGACTGGTGCACTTCACTGGAACATCGAGAGGTAACAGTTACACCAGAGGTACAATGTATTTACTCATATATTTATTATTCATGTTTATTTGTGTTTCTCCTCACCTGGTTTCTTCCTTGGCGTTGCCCCAGTTGTGTGATCCGGCTCCTCCTCGCTTCTCCTCACCTTTCTGGTTGCTGGAAAACAAAGACCTACATGAAGTTCCCGTCTTCACGCCAGTCACCACGTCAGGAACACGCGTCAGGAACACGCATCAGGAACACGCGTCAGGAACACGCGTCAGGAACACGCATCACTCACGATTTGTCATTTCCACTGTGTCGGTCAAATTCCCGCTTCCCTCGCGATTCAAATCCGTCAGGTCGTCCGATCCCTCGCCCACGACCTCCACGACCCCCACGACCTCCACCACGACCCCTCGGTGGTCTCTCTCCCACCGGTCTAATAAAAGCACACCATGTAAACGTTATAATACTCAATAATGTTCTTCATCATGAACATGCAAGACTGAGACTCACTTCTCCACACTGGCTTCTCCTCCTTCGTGTTTGTCCTCAGGTGGCTTTTCGAAGCGACGCTCTCGGTGGACTCGTCTCTCCGGTCTCCGATCTCCCGGTGCCCCCTGCTGGTGAGGAGTGTTCTGCCCCTGCTGGTCCTGCTGCTTCCTCCCCATCCTCCTCACACCTTAATACACACACACACAGGAAGTGACATCAGAAACTCCCGCTCACATGTGTCTCACAACAGGAGATCCAGGTTGCCATTTTATATTATTATATTTCACACACACACACACACACACACACACACACACACACTACCACTCCTGCAAACTAATGCTAGACAGCTACACTAATCAGCATCTACTCCAGGGTGTGGTGGTATTCTACTCCAGGTTGTAGTGGTATTCTACTCCAGGTTGCGGTGGTATTCTACTCCAGGGTGTGGTGGTATTCTATTCTACCCCAGGGTGTGGTGGTATTCTACTCCAGGGTGTGGTGGTATTCTACTCCAGGGTGTGGTGGTATTCTACTCCAGGGTGTGGTGGTATTCTACTCCAGGGTGTGGTGGTATTCTACCCCAGGGTGTATTGGGGGTACCTCCAGGGGTATTCTACTCCAGTGGTGGTGGTATTCAGGGTGTGGTGGTATTCTACTCCAGGGTGTGGTGGTATTCTTCTCCAGGGTGTGGTGGTATTCTACTCCAGTGGTGTGGTGGTATTCTACTCCAGGGTGTGGTGGTATTCTACTCAGTGGTGTGGTGGTATTCTACTCCAGGGTGTGGTGGTATTCAGTGGTGTGGTGGTATTGTACTCCAGTGGTGTGGTGGTATTGTATTCTACTCAGTGGTGTGGTGGTATTCAGTGGTGTGGTGGTATTGTACTCCAGTGGTGTAGTGTATTCTCATGGTGTGGTGGTATTCAGTGGTGTGGTGGTATTGTACTCCAGTGGTGTGGGTATTGTACTCCAGTGGTGTGGTGGTATTCAGTGGTGTGGTGGTATTGTACTCCAGTGGTGTGGTGGTATTCTACTCAGTGGTGTGGTGGTATTGTACTCCAGTGGTGTGGTGGTATTGTACTCCAGTGGTGTGGTGGTATTGTACTCCAGTGGTGTGGTGGTATTCTACTCCAGTGGTGTGGTGGTATTCAGTGGTGTGGTGGTATTGTACTCCAGTGGTGTGGTGGTATTCAGTGGTGTGGTGGTATTGTACTCCAGTGGTGTGGTGGTATTCTACTCCAGGGTGTGGTGGTATTCTACTCCAGGGTGTGGTGGTATTCTACTCCAGGGTGTGGTGGTATTCTACTCCAGGGTGTGGTGGTATTCAGTGGTGTGGTGGTATTGTATTCTACTCAGGGTGTGGTGGTCAGTGGTGTGGTGTATTCATTGTACTCCAGTGGTGTGGTGGTATTCAGTACTCCAGGGTGTGGTGGTATTGTACTCCAGTGGTGTGGTGGTATTCATTCCAGTGGTGTGGTGGTATTGTACTCCAGTGGTGTGGTGGTATTCTACTCAGTATTCTACTCCAGGGTGTGGTGGTATTCTACTCCAGGGTGTGGTGGTATTCTACTCCAGTGGTGTGGTGGTATTCTACTCCAGGGTGTGGTGGTATTCTACTCCAGGGTGTGGTGGTATTGTACTCCAGGGTGTGGTGGTATTCTACTCCAGTGGTGTGGTGGTATTGTACTCCAGTGGTGTGGTGGTATTGTATTCTACTCCAGTGGTGTGGTGGTATTCTCTACCCCAGTGGTGTGGTGGTATTGTACTCCAGTGGTGTGGTGGTAGGGTGTTGGTACTCCAGTATTCTACTGGTGTGGTGGTATTGTACTCCAGGGTGTGGTGGTAGTGGTGTGGTGGTATTCTACTCCAGTGGTGTGGTGGTATACTCAGTCCAGGGTGTGGTGGTATTCTACTCCAGGGTGTGGTGGTATTCTACTCCAGGGTGTGGTGGTATTCTACTCCAGTGGTGTGGTGGTATTCGTGCCTCCTACATCTCCAGCACCGAGCCGGTGGTAAACAAAGCAGATGTAAATTCCCCATCAGAGAAACAATGCAAGAACATCAGCACTAAAACACTGCATCGTGCGAGGCTGTTTCCAGGATCCGTGGTATAAATCTCAGTGTACCTGGACAATCTGACAAGAACGTTAGTTTACACGTGTGAGGAAATATTTCATGGCTGATTTCCAACACATTTATGATATTCTGTTCAACCCCAATCCAGAAGTTCCTCACAGGGTTTCTACCTCATGAGTCTCCACACTTTCCCCTGTATTTGTCACCTGAGATAAACGTAGGTTATATATAACATATATAACATATTTCATATATATATGAAACATAATGGATTTATTTAAGATTCTTATGGACAATATCCAGTGAATACACACCAATTTCCACATCCATACATGAAATCTAATTAAATTAAATCTGTAAAGTACACACAATGTTCTTGCACAAGATGGATGATTGGAAACACCAACAAAAACCATTTTGAGAGGATTTTCTAGATGAACCCAGTCTGGAGGACGTACGGAGGACTGTGGCAGGAGGTTGTGGTGATAGCTAGGGTTCCTCATGTCCCTTCAGGGTGAAATACTGTCTTACATTATACACGGGAGTGAAATATTATCCCGGGTCAGTTTGGTTGACGAGCAGAAGGTTCAGATGATGTTCTGTAAAACATGGCTGACTTTCATCTCCACAGCAGGCAGAATGGCCTAGAGTCAGTCTGATTCACACAAAACACACTCATGTGCGATAATACGACATGAACACTTGTCTTTAGAATAAATAATAAAGATTTAATGTAGACATTATTTCCAGTCACAGTTCAGATGTGGGTGAAAGGAACCTGCAGCAGTTTGGCTTTAGAGACACACAAAAACACGACGTAGTTCATTAAAAAACACGTTTCTCAGGAAAAGTTACCACAGAAAATGATTAGAAAGCCATTCTGAGATCGATATAAAGGGAATTTTAGTGTTATGGGAATAAATAATGATGTTTTTAGGATGGAAAAAACAGCTCTATAGTGAACATCTCTGCACCGTGTCCTCTAACATGACAGCACACACAAACACTGCTCTCGGCCTTTTATCTCACCCGTATTCCGCTAAGCCCCGCCTCCCTGAGCCACGATTGGATGACGCGTTCCCGCCTGCACGGGCAGAATTGGACGGTTGAGGGTGACAGCCAGATTGAACAGCGGTGCGGGCCAATCAGAGTGCAGCGCGTGAGGCGGTATGAATACACTGGCCAATCAGGAGTGAGGAGGCGGGAATTGGTGGAATATAAGTGTAGAATAAAAGGAAGAAAACAAACAGGAGACCATGATCGAGATAAACACACTCCGCCATACCGTCCTTCTTCTGCGGCGCGGCAGGCTGCGGCTCATCCTTCCGCTCCACCGCCGGGTTCTTACGCTCTTTCTGCGACTCCTTCTTGGGCTGTCTGGCGGACTGAGCGGCCTGTGCGGCGGGCTTGGTGGCCGCGGCCGCCGCGTCTTTCCTCCGGTTCTCGGCCGCCTTTAATATGTCGAACGGGTCGGACTCGTCATCCAGCAGCTGGTCGAAGCGGTTGGTGACGACGCAGCCGAAGCCGTCCTGCAGGTGTCCGGGCATGATGGCGCCCCGGCGGCGGGATTCTCCTCCGATTCGGCGCGGGCTGAGGAGCGGACAGGAGCTCGCCGACGAGCAAACACAAGATGGAGGCGGGTGACGTCGCCTTCTCTTCCGCGCGCACCACATCCGGGAACCTGCTGAGGTTTCCCGCCACACGGGCACGCGCAGTGTCTGAGGAGCACCACACGGATCACAGGAGTCGGCTACGCTGGACGAGTACAACACACATAAAGATGGACACAAAACACACAATACTACACAAAAACACAAGACATATCAAGGACGACAGTACACACAAAAACCACAATACTAACTACACAAATCTACACAAAACACACAAAACACACAAATCTACACAAAACACACAAAACTACACAAATATACACAAAACACACAATACTACACAAATATACACAATACTACACACCGAGACAAAAGATACACGCAGACGCACAATACTACAGAACAAAGACGTCCTTAACAAAACACACTGATTCTAAACACAAGATAGAGGAAAAACAATACTACGCAAAAGGCACACAAAATCCGGAAACAAGAAACACAATACACACAAAGGGACGTACACAAAACACAGCAATACAACACTACACAAACTACACAAAACACTCCGCGACACAAACACACGACCGACACACAAATAACACACATCTAGAGAAACGACACAAGGACACACTGCTAAGACACGACAACACGCACTACACAAAATAAACACAATAAGACCCAAAGACGACACACCAAAAAAGACACAAAGAGACACAAAGATACAAGACACAATGACACAAAAGACAACGACACAAAGACACACAAATAGAGAGAAAACACACAAACACACAAATACACAAATACACAAAACACACAAGACTCACAAAAGACAAATACACACAAACACACAATATACACACAAAACACACAAGAGACACAAAATAGACACACAATCACAAATGGACACAAAACACACAAGACGACACAATAGAGAACACTAAAGACAATACAAAGAGACACACAAGAGACAATAAAACACACAAAACTACAGATAACACAAGACTACACAAAGAGACACAAAACACACAAGACTACACACTAAGAGACACACAATATACACACAATACTACCACAAAGTACACAAAACACACAAGAAGACACAAAGAGACATAGAACGACACAAAACATAAAACACAATGACACAAAACAATACACACAAGAATACACAAAACACACAAACACATAAAACACAAATACACACAAAAGTACACAAAAGACACAATAACACACACACAAACTACACAAAGAAACAAAGACACAAACAACACAATAGACATATAGGCGACACAAAGAGACACACAATACTACACAAATATACACACAAATACACAAACAAAATACACAATACTACACAAATATACACAAAACACACAATACTACATAAATATACACACAATACACAAAATACTACACAAATATATACACAAACACATCCACAGACTACACAAAACACACAATACTACACAAAACACACATCTCCACAACGTACACACACAATACTACACAAATATACACACAATACACACAAATACTACACAAAATATACAAATACAACTCCACAGACACAAAACTACACAATACTACACAAAACACACAATCTCACACAGACGTACTACACAAAACACACAATACTACACAAAACACACAATACTACACAAAACACACATCCACAACTACACAAATATACACAAAACACACATCTCCACATACTACACAAAACACACAATCTCCACAGACTACACAAAACACACAATACTACACAAAACACACAAAACTACACAAATACAAATATACACAAAACACAAATACTACACAAAACACACATACACACACACACAATACACAAAATACTACACAAATCTCACAAATATACACAAAATACACAAAACACACAATACTACACAAAACACACATCTCCACAGACGATACACTAAAAACACACTAATAATACACAAATCTACACAAACTACACAAATACTACACAAACCACACACTACACAAAACACACAATACTACACAAAACACACAATACTACACAAATACAGTACACAAAACACAATACTACACAAAACACACATCTCCACAGACGTTAAATATACACACAAAACACACAATACTACACAAATATACACAAAACACACATCTCCACAGACGTATACAAAACACACAATACTACACAAATATACACACAATACACAAAATACTACACAAATATATACAAAACACAAATACACACACACAATACTACACAAAACACACATCTCCACAGACGTACACAAACAAACATCCTACACAAACACATCGAGAGTCTCCACACGAATATACAAACTCAAGTGAATCCATTATGGATTTCACACAGTCGGCGTTTATACACAAAATACTACACAAATCTCCACAATCGTTCCACACACATGAGCTCCACAGACGTACACAAAACACACAACACTACACAAACTACACAAAACACACATCTCCACAGACGTACACAAAACACACAATACTACACAAATATACACAAAACACACAGTATGGAAATATACACACAGGAACACACAATACTACACAAACTTAATACTGAATGACCAGGGCAACAGGGACAGTACAAAATAACCACAATACACACAATACTACACATACCATGGAAAGAGCGATCCAAAGGAAAACCAATTCCATGAATCCAGAGGACCAGACATACACAAAACACACAATACTACACAAAACACACATCTCCACAGACAGACAAGATCCTCGTACACAAAACTACACAATACTACACAAATATACACACATCTCCACAGACGTACACAAAACACACAATACTACACAAATATACACACAATGTACACTACACATCAGAAGAAAATACGGATGTCATACACAAGCTTTTCCCTGATTCCATCAAATAGGAGACACAAGTCAACACACAATAGAGGAGGAAAGAGATACGATTGTACACTAGGACAAGAAAGTATACACACAGAAACACAACTAGAGTACAAGTACACAAAACACACAAATGAGTATACACAAAACACACATCTCCACAGACGTACACAAAACACAAAACAAAACACAATCTCCACAGACGTACACAAAACACACAATACCACCAACTACACAAAAACTGAAACATCTCCACAGACGTACACAAAACACACAATACTACACAAAACACACATCTCCACAGACGTACACAAAACACACAATACTACACAAAACACACATCTCCACAGACGTAACACACAATACAAATATACACAAAACACACAAATTGGAGTACACAAAACACACAATACTACACAAAACACATCTCCACAGACGTACACAAAACACACAATACTACACAAAACACACACAATATACAAATGACACACATCACTTTTTATCACTGCTGCTCTACTTGTTCCTTTGCACACTAGCCAAACTGGAATGCACAAATATACACAAAATACTACAAATTACAAATCTCCACAAACAAATTATACACAAAATACACACACATGCACAAATATACACAAAATACTACACAAATCTCACAAATATACACAAAATACTACACAAATCTCACAAATTATACACAAAATACACACACATCTGCACAAATACACAAAATACACAATCTGCCACAAATATACACAAACTCACTACACAAATATACACAAAATCCACAGACGTGCACAAAATACACACACATCTGCACAAATATACACAAAATACTACACAAATCTCACAATTATACACAAAATACACACAGATCTGCACAAATTACACAATCTCCACAAATCTCACAATTATACACAAAATACACACACATCGGCACAAATCTGTTATACACAAAATACACACACATCTGCACAAATCCACAAATCTCACAATTATACACAAAATACACACGTCTGCACAAATCTGTTATACACAAAATACACACACATCTGCACAAATATACACAAAATACTACACACAAAAACTACACAAAACACACATCTCCACAGACGTGCACAAAATACACACACATCTGACTACACATCTACACAAATCTCACAATTATACACAAAATACACACACATCTGCACAAATTACACAATCTCACAAATCTCACAATTATACACAAAATACACACACATCTGCACAAATCTACACAATCTCCACAAATACACAATTATACACAAAATACACACGTCTGCACAAATCTGTTATACACAAAATACACACACATCTGCACAAATATACACAAAATACTACACAAATCTCACAATTATACACAAAATACACACAGATCTGCACAAATTACACAATCTCCACAAATCTCACAATTATACACAAAATACACACGTCTGCACAAATCTGTTATACACAAAATACACACACATCTGCACAAATCTACACAATCTCCACAAATCTCACAATTATACACAAAATACACACACATCTGCACAAATAATTTACATCAACATTTACATATGTATCTACACAAAATATATTCATCTATAAGACTCTCCCATAAGAAATAATGTACATTCAGATGTCCATTTCAGTCGAGCAAAAAGATTACTTTTCAAATCATAATACAACCAATATGCACTTATTTTTTTATCGATCACGCCCTCTAAATGTACTTTATTGGGTCATTTGTCAATTTTCTAATACTCATTAACATGGGAGTGAACAAATATTCTTGGTCAATGCAAATATGTTTATTACAAGTATACAGCATGTATAGGAGGTTCAAAATAATATGCCGAGACCATATGCCTCCCTCGTTAATAATGTTTCTCTGCATTAAGCTAGTTGCTCCAGACAAGCATGTTTACTTTGTTTGGATGATAGGGCAGTTTACACTTTCCCAGACAGTGATAATAACCTTTTAGATGGTATAGATATGGCAGAAAGACCACTTTCTTTATTTGGACTAACCTGACTGAAACTTAAGCAGAAATCAATCAGCTCGATCTTGATTTGTCATTATTGTATTTGCTAGTATTATTCATTTCTACATTCTAAACTAAATCTGTACACAATCCAGTACACGCGTTCCTCTCAGCTTCATACACAGATTATATCAGTTAACTGTGCTGTGTTCACTGCATTCCTACTAATTCTTTTCTATACACATTACATAAGAAGGCAGAATACATTAGAAATGATTGTTATATTTTCCCATTGTTGTATTGAAAGAGTAAATAATGTTTGGGGGACTGATTGTGTAAGTGAAGAAACATCGGACCACACGAGCTACAGGATTGTTCAGAGGAATTAGTAAAGAATGTCTGTTGTACATGTACACACACACACACACACACACACACACACACACCATTAAACCAAGACTTTATTAGGTTTACATTAAACATATTTAGAACGTCCATACAGGAAGAAAAGCAGCTTCTAGATGAAGTGAACAACATCAATTTTAGCATCAGGAAAGCTTGTAATTAAACCCAGTTTATGTAGATGTAGTTCAACATTACAATAAAAACAATGAAAATTTAAATTTCTGATTAAAATGTCCCAAATTCCACAAAATTAATAATTATTCCCCCAAATTGTTCAGATTTTGAATAAAGTCTTTGTAAAAAATAGATAAAGAAGTTATAAAATATAAATGTATATGTTGGTCACTATAGTTTATACCTTACACCAACACCCAAAAGGGTCAAATATAAACACTCTATGCTGTATTCCCATTAATCATTAATATAAGATTATAATAATCATTCATCTATCAGATAACTGCTTTAAATCTAATCTCACATCAGATAAACTTTACCCTCACACAAAGATCACACACTAATCATACACTAACCATACAATAATCACACACTAATAACACACAAATCATACAGGAATCGCAGTACAACTGAAGCTCAAATCATGAGTACAAACATCAAACCTTCAACCTACCATTTTTAAAATCTCAAATGTTATAAAAGCTACCTGAAATATCACCAAATGATTTTTTTATCCATGGTTAAAAATAATGAATAATCTAGTGTTGTAAAACAGGGGAAGATGTGCTGTAGTCTGTCCTTAGGAGGAATCATCACACTTTTCAGGAGCCTTCATTTCAGCATTTCATTTCCTACACACACACACACACACACACACACACACACACACACACACACACACACACACACACACACACACACACAGGATGATGTTATGTTTAATACATTGAGTGCATGCTAGCTAATATGCTCTTCTTCTTACATCCACTCTCCTTTCACTTTTAAAGGTCAGATGGTCTCACACATCCACACCATGCAGGAGGAGAGTCTTACCCGAGGTGTGTACTTTTTCTCCTCGCACCACTTCTTAAAGTATTTTTTGGCAGCGTCTAGTTTCTTATTATCTCTTTTCTCGTCATCTGTTTGTTTGCAGTAAACTTTAATGTGCTGCTCTTGGAATTCGGCAGGCAGCATTTTTAACATCTGCTCAGAGAAAAAACAGGTAAGAGAAAAACATCATACACTGATTGATCTATTGATCTCTCTCAGGAATTCATTTGAATTAATTATATTTTCATAAATGGAAACAGAGATCTTTACCACATACACAACCTAACATAACTATTCTCAAGAACCTAAGCCGAGGAAACTGAGCCCATGAACCCTAAAGTCTTTGTCAGTGGCTAAAATATTGCATGGACCTGTTTGTATTTGTGCTAAGTTGCATAACTGAAATGCTCGTTAGCTTTCCGATGTATGTTACCATTTCAGTCATACAAGAACTGTTATGTTGCATCACCAACATGGAGAAAAAGAGTAGTGCACAGTTGATTTGTTTTTCATTCTGAACTGTTTTTCATTCAGAACCTGTTTCTGCAAAGTTCTCCATTTTATAAACAACACAAAGTATTGAGCTGGTTTTATTCTTTTAATTTTAGTTCATTGTTTTAATAAAAAGTAAAAAAAAAAAATTCCTTTTTTTTTTTTTAACTTAATTTGCAAACTGTGCACTGCAAAATATTTTTTACACTGAAAGGCCCGTGTAACCTGTAAGAGCAAAAAAGAACTGAAACAATTGAAGTCAAAAGGGACAGTTTTACAACGAGTTTAAACAGCATATGTTGTATCTAAACTCTCATATCTCTGAATGATATTGTGTCTCGTAGTCAGCACACAAAACAGAATGCATCGGTCCCGAGGTTTATATTTTCTCAAGAAAATGTCCTGTTATAGTTATATTTTATATGACTATTTTATTTATTATTGTTTTCTGATTTTTTTACTGTACTCTTTACATGCATGTTTACATGACGGACTGTTTCATGTCGTACTCTGTGTTAATATGTATGTGACAAATCAAATTTGAACTTGATCTGTAATCTCAGGACAAAGACTTTAAGATCAGGAACACGGTTACAGGTATGTGGGTGAAAGATTCAATACTGTACTAAAAGTCATCATTCATTCATTCATCTTCTAGCGCTTTATCCGATCTTCCCTCGGGTCACGGGGAGTCTGTGTCTATCTCAGGCGTCTATGGGCGTATTAAGGCAGGATACACCCTGGATGGAATGCCAACCCATCACACACACACACACACACACTAAGCTACCGTGCCCCCTGTACTAAAAGTCATGCTTCCTATAATATTCATTTTTGATGGACAGCGAAGCCTGCAAGATTTTGCACATATTTTGTAAATCTTATTTATCAGATGTTTGTATAAAGTGTAGTGAAGAAATGAAAGTGTATGAGTACCTTGTCTTTGTTGATGGGAAAGGCTTTATTGGGGTCGTTCTTGCTGTAGAAGTAGACGCTGTTAATGGGGTTTTTCTCCTTCTGGCCATAATCTACTGCAAACACCTGCCAGATCATTATTAAATGTCAATTCCACATTTATAAATCATCATTATTGAATGTATAAAATGATCTCCTAGCTTTTTAATTAATTTTCTTTCATACATTAACAATGAAATCTTCAGGAGTCAGGACAACATCTGTGTCGTCAGGCTTGGACTGGGACAACTCCCTGGCCAGATTTTCCTTCAAACAAAATATTTGTCACCAGTTAAACCACACACATTAATTATTAAGAAAGAGAAAATAAATAAATACATCAAAACAAACCAAAAAATATATATAAAAACAATAATCCATAGTAATGTATATTCAATCTTAAGGAGTTTTCTACAGCTGTAACCAAATGTCTTCGGTTTTGTTCTGTCATGCTGGAAAAGGCATTGTTTATCACCAATATGTTCTATGGTTGGGAGAAGTTCAGAGAATCTTTCAGTACTGTTCTTTATTCAAACCTGGGTTTTTAGGCAAGAATGTGAGTAAGCACCCATCTGTTCTCCTTCAGATAAACTGTTTTCTGATGCCCCAAAAAAGTGCCCCAAAGCATTCTTCACAACAATTTAACATCTCTCCTTAAAGCTCTTGATGATCTGATGAATGCTTGATTTGGGTGCAATCTTGCTAACATTAATATCCTTGCCTATGAATCACTTTTGTGAATGCAATGATTACTGCATTTGTGTCCTTATGGATAACCATGGAACCAGAGAAATGCAGGGGGGGGGATTAAGTTCATTTTCATGGCAAAGAGGGACTGCCATCATAAAAAACTGATTCAGTAGATTTGTGGAAATTAATATTTGTTATTCTTCAAATGTTTGTCCACATCTGTAAAGCACTGACATCATTTCAGGATTCTTATTGTTAATCACAGTATCGCCCAGTGATACTTTAAACTACTTTAACTACTGCCCACTAGCATTTTATCATCATGTAAGACATCTGAAGAGAAACTGCCTAGCGCCCGAATAATCTCTTTATAAATAGATTGAGAGTGAATGTAGCAAGTGGGGCACGGTGGTGTAGTGGTTAGCACGTTCGCCTCACACCGCCAGGATCCGGGTTCGATTCCCGTCTCGGGAATGTGTGTGTGGAGTTTGCATGTTCTCCCCGTGCCTCAGGGGGTTTTTCTCCGGGTTCTCCGGTTTCCCCCGGTCCAAAAACATGCACGGTAGGTTGATTGGCACCTTGGAAAATTGTCCCTAGTGTATGAATGTGTGTGTGAATGTGTGTGTGTGTGTGTGTGTGTGTGTGTGTGTGTGTGTGTGTGTGCCCTGCGATGGGTTGGCATTCCATCCAGGGTGTATCCTGCCTTAATGCCCATAGACTCCTGAGATAGGCACAGATCATTATTAAAAGTAATGCAACATTTCCAAACAATAAATACTAAAGTAAGAAACAATATGTTAGCATGTACTTATTTTTATTGTTTTCATACCTTCACCACAATATCTTCAGGCTTCAGTTCATGTCTTCCTTCATTAGACAACGTCTTGAGCAGTTTTTCCTTGAAACAAAATATTTTTCACCAGTTAATCCAGTTATTATTTAATTACCTTTTTGTTTTTCAAGCTCTGTTTACAATTGTAGTACCAGAGTTTTATGTCTTTTTTTAATAGCTCAAACAGAACTGAACCAGGAACTGATTCTCCACAGTGAGTCGTACTTAACCCTAAATCTTTAAGAGATGTGTTAATACACTTACATTACATACACACATCCTCACACACTGAAAATATCATTATTCTTAAGAATAAAAACTTCTTCTAATGTCACTATCTCATTAGAAAACCTGCTGATTTCAGGTGGTGTGTAATGTTTTTACACCAGACACTGATTAACCCTCTACAGTACACCTTATAAAACAGTCCTGACTGAACTTCTAACTGCAGGAGTTGTGACCTCTGACCTTTAAGTCCTTCTTGAGTGTTTCCTTCTCCAAGTCATCAATGGGTGTTGTCTCTCCCACAAAACTGTACAAATTTCTGCAGAGGATTTGTTTCAGGATGTCCTGAGCATCTTTCAGGTTTGCATCAGAGGAGGACAAGATCTGCTCAAAAACTTGATCTGTGGAAGGGTACAGGGGATGTTATATTGATAGATAGGTTACTCTGGAAATGTAATATATTACAGATTACAAATTACTCTGTTCAAATTGTAATAGTAAAGTAACTGATTACATTTGATTACTTTCATTTGTTCACTAGGTGGCACTTGAAGTTAACATGTCTTTAAATGGCTATGGCAAAAAACATATTCCCGGGGATATGCCTTAAAACACCCCTCCCCCACGGCATCGGCCCTCTATTTGAGAGTCACTGCGGTAGTCTAATTAACTGATTTTACATGAAATTGTTCAGATGTAACCCTATTTGTAATCTTTAACATTTTCATAAGTAACTAAATTAATTACTTTCTCAGTAACTGTAACAAATTACTGTTACATTTATTCTGTAATTAAATTATGTAATGTCACGTCACAAGTTAGTCCCCATCACTTACACACACACACACACACACACACACACACACACACACACACACACACACACACACGTCACTTGTACACACACGTATGTAAGTTAAAACGTGTTAACTCAAATTGACTTTAACAGCACTAATGTTATTAAGGTGTTATAACGCAGTGTGCATTACTATGTCAGTGATCTGCTCCTTCACTCTGCGTTGTGTTGTGCGGATGAACGAAACCCAAACAACAAAAATTTCCTACATTTCCCCCCAATTACACCTACTTTCTGTGCATTCACAACAGGTATGATCTCCTCACTATATTAGTGTATATTACTGTATTAATTAGTGTATAATTTCACTATTAATTGTGCGAATCCGTATATTAATAGATAAGTAACCTACCAGTGAGGTTGGTGTAGACTTCCATGTTGTCTATGGCTTTTGACATGGGTAACCTCGTTCCATCAGATCCATTAATCTCAATGTAAGGATCAGCTTTCGCCAAGGCCTCTGCTATCCTGTACATGTGGTTATATCTATAGTTTAACACTTAGTTATGTAAAGAGCAGGTAGTTGGACTTTGACTGTATATGGGTATGATAAAGATATCATACCCATATACTGGCTATCTTCAAACGACAATTGACATTTACATGGTTTTAACAACGAAAAAGACTTCAAGTTCAATTTGATCTCAAAATATCTGACATTTCTTATACCTTTCACTCTTTTAGCAATGGGCAAATTTTTTTTTTTTAGAAATGTAGCAGTTATTATACTGATCGCATTGCTCACTGCAGAATAACACAGAGAAGAACAACACTTGAACCCTGCTATAAGGCAAACATCACTGTGATCAACTCACATTTCCTGGATGACTATAGTCACTCTGTGCTGATAGGCTCTGCGGTGTAGGCGCTGTCTTGTGTGAAACATCTCATACACATTATAGACTTCCTGTAGAGAAGAGAAACGAAAAGAGATGACATTTTAGTAAATGTCATATATATATATGTGTGTGTGTGTGTGTGTATATATAGACACAGTGAGATCAATAAATATCAGAATCAGAAAGAATTTTATTGCCACGTAGGTTTGCACTTACAGGGAATTTGTTTTGGTAAATAAAATAAACATCCAGAAATCACATTTTATGATTTTTTTAAACAATTTATTTGTGAATTACTGTGTCAAATAAGTATTTGCTCCCTTGAGTCAAAAAGGCCTTGTTAACAATTACAGAGGTGAAAAAGTTCCTGTATTTCTTCACCAGGTTTGCGCACACTGCATTTTGGCCGACTCCTCCATACAGATCTTCTCTAGATCTATCAGGTTTTGGGGCTGTCGCTGAGCAACACGGACTTTCAGCTCCCTCCAAAGATTTTCTATTGGATTTAGGTCTGGAGACTGGCTCTGCCACTCCATAACCTTGATATGTTTCTTACGGAACCACTCCTTGGCTTTCCTGGCTGTGTGCTTTGGGTCATTGTCATGTTGGAAGACCCAGCCATGACCCATCTTTAATGCTCTGACTGAGGAAAGGAGTTTTTTGCCCAATATGTCACAATACATGGCAATGTTCATCCTCTCCTGAATACAGTGCAGTTGTCCTGTCCCCTGTGTAGAAAAACACTCCACCCCCATGCATCACTGTAGGTTTGGTATTATTGGGATGATACTCATCATTCTTCTTCCTCCAAACACGAGAAATGGAGTTCAGACCAAAGTTCTACTTTCTAACCACAGGACTTTCTCCTATGCATCCTCTGGATCGTCCAGATGGTACCTGGCAAACTTCAGACATGGACATGGGCTAACTTAAGCAGCGGAAGCTTCCATCCGATGCATGATTTTACACCATGTTAGTGTATTATTGATAGTAGCCGTGGAAACGGTGGTCCCAGCTCTCTTCACGGCATTGACCAGCTCCATGGCATTTTGACAGCTCTTTGCTTTTGCCCCATGTTGCTAATGAGACTGTGGCTGATTGTGGGATGTCTTTATGACGGCCTCAAATGGGAGTTAATAATTTACAATCATGAGCAGAGTGTAGCTGGACTATTTAAAAGCAATATAACAGGTCTTTGACAGTCAGAAATCTGGCTGATAAGCAAGTGATCAAATACTTATTTGAAGCAGAAATTCATAAATAAATAGTTACAAAATCATACAATGTGATTTCCGGAGTTTTATTTTTAGATTCTGTCTCTCACAGTGGAAATGCATCTATGCTGAACATTCTACACCCATTCGTGATTTCTAAGTATGAGGACTTATAAAATCAAAGGGTGATCAAATACTTAATCTCACTGTGTGTGTGTGTGTGTGTGTGTATATATATATATATATATATATATAAAGAGAGAGAGAGATATAAAGATTAGATTGAAAGTTAAAATAACCTTGTATAACGTTTTTCATGTTTGAACATTTACTTTATTATATGTGAAAAGCAACCAATGAAAATGAAAATACTGTTTTATCCTGAAACCTACCTTCAGTTTCCTTTTTGTTTCTAACTGCATAGTGCATCATGGGTAAGGAGCGTACCTTGTCTCTGACACAGATGATCTTTTCCCCATCGACCTCACACACACGGGTGAATTTGAGGAATCGGTGGTGATCTGAGCTGTTTCGGATGCCCAGGTGATAGGAGTCTCTGTTCAGATGGAAAATATGTCCAATGTGGATTTTATTTAAAGCAAAGGCTTTATTTAACTAAAAATGCAAAACAATTATTGCCATAAATAAATTAATCAACACTGTAACTCAAAGCTGCTCTGTGTATCACCAGTCAAATGTAATACTTTATTTAAGAACTTTAACTTTTTCATGTCATTAACTATTTAGTAACTGAGCTGTTCTTTACTTCCACATCATGCACTAAAATCCTGTAACATCTGGATCATCTTATACTAAATACTAAATTAAAATAAAATCTTAATGATGACGTCACCTGGCCAAGTAATCCCATTTATCCACATCAATCCCGGTTCTCTTATTCGCCACAATCTCATACAAGAATTTTTTGGGATCTTTCTAATAAAAGAAAGCATAATGAAATCATTTCACTAGCCAACAGTAAATAAGTAAGTAATTAAGTAAATAAATAAATAAAACATTTCTACTTCATCTTGTGGTCCTGCAATTAGTTTTTTGATAAATTCAAGGTCTTTGAGAACACCATATCTCTCCATCATTTCCTTCACCGGGATATTCTTCTCCACCAGGTGGTCAAACATCTTCACTGATGCGTCCTCATGCTGCAGGAAATAAAGATGTATTACAGAGTAAAGATGTAGATGGATTACTGGTGTTATAGTTCATTCATTCATTCATTCATCTTCTAGCGCTTTATCCGATCTTCCCTCGGGTCACGGGGAGTCTGTGTCTATCTCAGGCGTCTATGGGCATTAAGGCAGGATACACCCTGGATGGAATGCCAACCCATCACACACACACACACACACACACACATACACACACACACACACACACACATTCATACACTAGGGACAATTTTCCAAGGTGCCAATCAACCTACCGTGCATGTTTTTGGACCGGGGGAGGAAACCGGAGAACCCGGAGAAAAACCCCCTGAGACACGGGGAGAACATGCACAAACTCCACACACACATGGCCGAGACGGGAATCGAACCCGGATCCTGGCGGTGTGAGGCGAACGTGCTAACCACTAAACCACCTGTGCCCCCTGTTATAGTTATACCTCACATAATTAACCTGAAGATTAATGATATCACTGTAGAGTTTAAAGTGAAGAACATGAAGATCTGGACTGTAATTAATATAAACACTTTTACACTCCGTCTCCATCATTGAACAGAACTGAACCATGATGGAACTGTAATGATTATTCAGTAATGAGGATGAAGTTTTAAATCTGGTTCCATGTTAAAAACAGAGTGATTTAATAAAGAATTTCAGAAAAAG
Source organism: Kryptopterus vitreolus (assembly GCA_030449085.1). Lineage (NCBI taxonomy): Eukaryota > Metazoa > Chordata > Actinopteri > Siluriformes > Siluridae > Kryptopterus > Kryptopterus vitreolus. Next base: position 283,129 of record JACRUU010000017.1, read on the forward strand.
AATGATTATACTGAGCTGTACATTCACCTTCCATTTGTAACCAGGACGGACTCTTGGTATAAACATGCTGTCAAAGAGGTGAGAGAATGGGCCGTGACCTGCAGATAGTTACATTATTTATATATTTACCTGTGTGTTTGTGTGTGTTGTGTGTGATATATATATACATATACATACATACATACACACATATATACAGTGTGTGTGTGGTGTGTGTGTGTGTGTGCGCGTGTGTGTGATTTACCCAGGTCATGACACAAGCCGGCGATTTGAACACACAGGACGTCCTGGTCAGTGATGTTGAGTTCAGGTTGTTTCTCCTTCAGTGATTTAATGAGACATCCTGCTAAATATGCAACACTGAAAAACACACCAACATCTTCATCAAATACATACAATCAACAACAACAACAACAATTAATTAATTAATAATTTAATTTAAATCACTATAAATAATCATCACAGCACCAGACCACAGGAGTGTGATGTGTTTTAATAACATCTGAATTATGTTCAGACATTGTATAGATTTACAAGCGCATAAATAACTACACATATAATTTAACCATAGCTTCACACACACACACACACACACACACACACATACACACACACACAGACACACACACACACACACACACACACACACACACACACACACCCTATGGAGTGTTCAAAGCGGTTGTGTGAAGCTCCAGGATAAACGTAGTACGCTCCTCCAAGCTGCTTAATATTCCGCAATCTCTGGAACTGAGGCGTGTCGATGATCAGCACCAGCAGGGGGTGGAGCTCAATGTGACCATGGACTGGATCATTAAATATCTAAACAAGAGAACAAACACTGATTATTATATTATTATATATAACACTGATTATTATATTATTATTATTATAACACTGATTATTATATTATTATTATATATAACACTGATTATTATATTATTATTATTATTATTATTATTATTATATATAACACTGATTATAACACTGATTATTATATTATTATTATAACACTGATTATTAGATTATTATTATTATTATATATAACACTGATTATTATATTATTATTATATATAACACTGATTATTATATTATTATTATATATAACACTGATTATTAGATTATATTATTATATATAACACTGATTATTATATTATTATTATTAATATTATATTATTATATATATAACACTGATTATTATTATTATTATATATAACACTGATTATTGATTATTATATATTATATTATTATTATATATAACACTGATTATTATATATATAATTATTATTAGATTATTATATATAACACTGATTATTATATTATTATATATAACACATTATTAGATTATATTATTATATATAACACTGATTATTATATATTATTATTATTATTATATATAACACTGATTATTATATTATTATTATTATAACACTGATTATATTATTATTATATATAACACATTATTAGATTATTATATAACACTGATTATTATATTATTATATATAACACTGATTATTATATTATTATATATAACACTGATTATTAGATTATTATATATAACACTGATTATTAGATTATTATATATATAACACTATTATTAGATTATATTATTATATATAACACTCTGATTATTAGATTATTATATATAACACTGATTATTAGATTATTATATAACACTGATTATTGATTATATTATTATATATAACACTGATTATTGATTATTATTATGATATTATTATTATATATAACACTGATTATTGATTATTATATATAACACTGATTATTAGATTATTATATATATGATTATTATATATAGATTATTATATATAACACTGATTATTATATTATTATATATAACACTGATTATTAGATTATATTATTATATATAACACTGATTATTGATTATTATATATATTATTATATATAACACTGATTATTATATTATTATATATATAACACTGATTATTATATTATTATATATAACACTGATTATTATATATTATTATATTATTATATATAACACTGATTATTATATTATTATTATAACACTATATTATTATTATATATAACACTGATTATTATATTATTATATTATTACTGATTATTATATTATTATATATAACACTGATTATTATATATAACACTCATTATTAGATTATTATATATAACACTGATTATTAGATTATTATATATAACACTGATTATATAGATATATAACATATTATATATTATTATTATATATAACACTGATTATTATATTATTATATATAACACTGATTATTATATATAACACTGATATTATATTATTATATATATAACACTGATTATTATATTATTATATATAACACTGAATATTATATTATTATATATATAACACTGATTATTATATTATTATATATAAACTGATTATTATATTATTATTATATATAACACTGATTATTATATTATTATATATATAACACTGATTATTAGATTATTATTATTATATATAACACATTATTGATTATTAGATTATTTATTATTATTATATATAACACTGATTATTATATTATTATATATAACACTGATTATTAGATTATTATATATAACACTGATTATTATATTATTATATATAACACTGAATATTATATTATTATATATATAACACTGATTATTATATTATTATATATAACACTGATTATTATATATATTATATTATATATATATAACACTGATTATTATATTATTATATATATAACACTGATTATTATATTATTATATATAACACTGATTATTAGATTATTATATATATAACACTGATTATTATATTATTATTATATATAACACTGATTATTATATTATTATATATAACACTGATTATTATATTATTATTATATATAACACTGATTATTATATTATTATTATATATAACACTGATTATTATATTATTATTATATATAACACTGATTATTATATTATTATTATAACACTATATTATTATTATATATAACACTGATTATTAGATTATTATATATAACACTAACACTGATTATTATATTATTATTAACACTGAATATTATATTATTATATATAACACTGATTATTATTATTAGATTATTATATATAACACTGATTATTAGATTATTATATATAACACTGATTATTAGATTATTATATATATAACACTGATTATTAGATTATTATATATAACACTGATTATTAGATTATTATATATAACACTGATTATTATATTATTATATATAACACTGATTATTAGATTATTATATATATAATACTGATTATTAGATTATTATATATATAATACTGATTATTAGATTATTATATATAACACTGATTAGGAATGAGGAATGCCCTCTTCCTCATTCATACATACATGTGCTCACACACACACACACACACACACACACACACTCACACACACACACACACACACACACACACACACGCATAATAGGTTTGTATCAATATGATTGACAGAGGAGGAACAGAGTATACCCCTCCCACTCAACTCTAGAGCAGAGAGGGTTGAGGGCCTTGCTTAAGGGCCAAACAGTAGCAGCTTGGAAGTGTGGGGCTTTAACCACCAACCTTCCAATCAGTAACCAATCACCGTCAAGAGTCTTAATTACTGACCTGCTAAATGTAAAATACAGGCAAACAGGTGTTTTGACCTTTTCCTGTGCATTAATTACTGCTTTACATTAATTATTGGTTATTCATTAAACCACACATGGATTCTAACACTGACTCCGCCTCAGCATTACAAGTTGTTGGTAGTGTAGAGATGTGTGTAAGACACATACCTTAAATTCATCTTGGCCTGGAAAAAAAAATATTTGTGTTAAAATTACTTCCCAATGTCAGCTTCATTTCTCAAATTGATTACTAATATTTGGAAACTGTGGATCATCTTTTACACTGAACTCTATTCTTACATTCTTATATTCTTACATTCTACATGTAGGCAGATCTACTTCTATTATTTATATATTACAGGCACATTGTGTGTATGTGTGTGTGTGTGTGTGTGTTACTGTGTGTGGGTGTATATATGTGTGCTTGTATGTGTGTGTGTTCAAGTGCTCAGCTAGATCATGGAACACACCAGTGATTTGAACATCCATGTCCATGTCGGTGATGCTGAGATCAGGATGATCTTCACTCAGAGATGCACTGATAGTTCCTGCTAAATCTGCAACACTGAAAATCACACAAACTTAAAAAAAACAAGTTTTTAAAATGTATATACAATTATTATCAATAATCATTTTAAATGTTATTTGATATAGACCACATCCAACAGACTTGTATTCTCCTGAATAGTGGACTTTCATCATTTACTGCACCATTACATGCCACATGTTACTAATTACTTACTTCTGTTGTCTCACACCTCGTGATTAACTCGTGTACAGAGGACCATGAATGATCTAAAGATCATAATGATCTAAATTCTTTCTTTAATTTCATTCATCTTGTACCTCTTTATCTGACAAATGATCTACATTTTCAACCTAATTTATAGACTATGGATCATCCTCACAAAAACAGACCACCTGGTGGGTTGTTGAAAGTGTCAGGAAGGGGTTTGTTTAGGATCCAATGCAAACAATTTACAAGTACCTAAGACAGGAGCTTGTGCAGGAGATTCAATAGAGGGGGCGCCGATCAGTGAGTCGAGGCAGTGATCCGGAGGAAGGAACAAGTCCGGGTGGGTCTGACCCTGGAAACATTAAAGGTTGGGTGGATCTGGAGAGCCCTGGGAAGCTTGAGTCAGAGGGCCACGAGGCTGATAACCTTGGAAATAGGTAATGGTCCTATGAAGCGTGGGGCGAGCTTGCAACAGGTGGTTTTAAGGGGAAGGTCCCGAGTAGAGAGCTACACTCCAACCAAGTAGCAAGGGTCTAGTTATTGCGTGCAGGTTGGCTCCTTGACACAGTCTTTGGGCAGGGCAGCGGATCTCCAGCCACGGCGACAGCATCGGAAGAAGAGGGTGGCAGATGGACGATGGGCCTGGGTTCTTGGTTGGAAAAGGTGGGTGGGTGGTAACCGTGGACTACCTGAAAGGGTGAGAGACCAGTTGGAGCGGTGGGGTGGGTATTATGAGCGTACTCAATCCAAACCAACTTCTCCGACCAGGAGGCAGGTTCCTGACTGGGTTTGGATGAAACCCAAATGAGAGGCTGGAGGAGATTCCCAGGAGGTTACAAAACTCCCACCAAAACTGTGCAGAGAATTGAGGTTCATCGTCAGAGACAATATCTCTAGGGAGGCAGTGGAGGTGGAATATATGCTGGAAGAACAGCTGGGCAGTTTCTTTAGCACATAGAAGCTTGGGGAGGCTGATGAAGTGGCCCATCTTAGGGAACCAGTGTTGCCATTCAATGCAGGAAGTCCAGTTACAAAATCCATGGCGATGTGAGACCATGGGCATTTAGGAATGGGAAGGGGCCGAAGTAAACCTTGGGGTGGCCGCGAGGATTGTTGTGTTGGGTGCAGTCCGGGCAGGCTGAGTCCTGGGTGTCTTTGGCCATGGAGGGCCACCAGAAGCGTGCTTTGACAAGGGACAAGGTGCGAGGTTGACTGGGGTGAGAAAAGAACAGGAAGTTATGGCACCATTGGAGGACGTCAGAGTGGAGACCCTCAGGAACGAACAGGCGGCAGGCAGGGCAACCTTCGGGAATGGGGGGCCCTGTCATGGGTATTCTTGACCCACTCTTCTAAGCAAGACTGAGCACCAACTAGGGTAGGATGGTCTTGGGACATGATTCCTCATCATCAGTAACATGAACTCTCGATAGCGCATCCGGTTTGGTGTTATCTGGTGTGTTTAGTTGCTGTCTGCCTCACTCTCATTAATCTCATTACTGTTTGGTTGCTGTCTGCCTCACTTTCATTAATCTCAGGTTTGTGGTGGTGAGAGTGACTGTTTGCTTTTTACACATCAGGAAGCTCTCATGTCTGTGTTTCCCTCTGATTCTCCTTTTAGTGTCGCTGTTATAGTTTATCCTGCCGGAGTCCACGTCTGCACTCGACACTACATATACACACTCCCATACTGCAACCATGACCTTTACTAACCACTCATTTCATTTCTCTCCTTCTTTCTGTCTCCCTCTCTTTCTTTCTCTCTCTCTCTCTCTCCCCGTTGAGCTTCATGTCCCACTGCTGAGCTGTCAGTGATCCAGACCCCCTCTGCACTCTGTTCCTGTCAGAACCTCCTGGTGACTCCGCCCCCGGGTTGATGATGCTTCAAATTCATGAATACACTCCACACTACACAATAAACATCCTCAACCACACACACACACACACACACACACACACAACACTAACAACACAAATGAGGATGGGGTTCTCTGTTGAGTCGGGTTCCTCTCAAGGTTTCTTCCTGTTCCCAGGGAGTTTTTCCTTGCCACCGTCGCTTCGGCTCAACAAGAAACAATTAGTGCTAAACTGATTTTCACTTTTCACACATTAGTATTATGTAAAGCTGCTTTGGGACGATGACACATTGTAAAAAGCGCTTTATAAATAAAATTGAATTGAATTGAATTGAAAAATTACGGCTCCCAGGCCAATACGAAATGGTGAATCAGAAACGGCTAAAGAAGAGGCCCCACCTGGCCGAACAGATTGGAGGTACTCCAAATTACAATGATCCTTCCAGACCAGAAATTTGACCGTAGCTCCTTCCAACCAGTGGCTGCAAGGATGCAAGCGATTATCCTCGGGAGAGATCTGGGAGAGAACTGCCCCCACCCCAACACTGGAGGCATCCTCGGGTGGGACACCAAAGGAATGGAAGGACGGACGAAGTCAGATGGTGGAGGGTTGCCACCACAGAACAATAGGCCTTGATTAAGCATCGATAAAAGTTGGCGAAGCCCAGAAGCCGGCCACTCCCGGATATCTTGGATTCGAGCATCCATCTGGATGCTACCGTTGGAGAGCAAGTATCCCAGGAACACGGTTCGAGCGTTATGGAACTCACACTCAGGTTTTACAAACAGCCCATTCTTGAGGAGTCTCTCCCGGACCTGGTGCACCTGCTGGATGTGTTCGTCCATGGACCGGGAAAAATTCAGAATATCACCTATATAGATGAACATGAAATTGCTGAGCATATCCTGGAGGACCTCATTAACCAGAGCCTGTAAAAAAGGCTAGGGTGTTGGTAAGGCTGAAGGGCATGACCAAGTATTCGTAATGGCCAGCAGGGTGTTGAATGTGGTCTTCCTCTCGTCCCCTTCCTTGATGCGCACCATGTGGTAAGTGTTGCGGAGGTCCAGTTTGGCGAAGATGGTGGCACCGTGCCGAGGCCATGAGTGGCAAGGGGTAGAAATTGCGGATAGTGATAGTGTTGAGACCCCAGTAATCAGTGCATGGACGGAGGGATTTGTCCTTCTTTTTGACGAAGAAGAACCAGGCCCCAACTGGGGAGGATGGGGGTCGGATGATACAAGCTGCCAGTGATTCTTTGATGTACTAATTCAGGGGTTCTCTCAGGGGCAGATAATGGTACAAGCGGCCCTGAGGCGGGCTGGTTCTGGGAAGCAGATCTATGGAACCATCAAAGTGTCCGTGGGGTGGTAGAGAGGTGGCTAAGGCTTTGCTGAAGATGGGAGCGAGGTCATGATAGACTTTGGGAACTGACGATAGGTCCAGGTTTTCAGGAGTAACGGCCGGCAATGGCTTGGGTATGGAGGAGGTGAGTATGTGCCCCGGTGATCCAGTCCACTCGGAGGATTTTTTTCAGCAACCAAGGGAGCCCGAGCATGATAGGTTCCTGGGGAGAAGAGATGACCAGGAAACGAAGCGACTTTTGATGTTGTTCCCCCATGGACATGAGCAGGGGCTTGGTGCGGTGGGTGGCTCGGTCTAAGGGACTACCATCCAGGGCTCTGATCAGTAGGGTTTTGGGTAAGGGTTCTATGGGATCTTTTAGCTGCTTGGCGAGCTCAAGGTCGATGAATTCTGCGTCGGCCCTGAGTCAACGAAGGCAGCCAAACCACTGCCCCCAGGGCTGTCCTGAAGGTGAACCAAAATGGTGGGTTTGGAGGGAGCCAGTAATGATGGGTGCTCTCTCCTTCACCAATGATCTCTGCCTTTTTCTGGACAGAAGGCATCCATGTGTCCTTCTTCTCCACAGTAGAGGCACAACCTGTGGCTGAAGGTGCGAGGTGGAGAACTGTGTGGCGGGGCAGGATGATACGGTTCCAGGGTTCACCTGGGGTGGCAGCATGCATGTTGGTGCTCCCTTATGCGCCGATCAATGTGCATGGCCACGGAGATCAGAAGTCCCATCCTCTGTCAATGGCCTTGGTCCGGAAATCAGCAGCAAATTCTGCCACTGAGCAATGCCCCTGGGTGGCTGAAATCAGAAGGAGGGCAGCGTCTCTGGTGATGTGGATGAACCAAAAGCCTTTCTGAGTTCAGCGTAAAAGGTGTTGAATTATGCACGGTTCACTCACTTGCTTTCTCACTGCACGGTGGGCCCACCTTAAGGCCCGTTCAGACAGAAGGGAGATGACATAAGGAGCATTCAGTGCCAAACTGGGAAGGCTGCATACTGAAGATTAGATGGAAGACACACTGCATGATGAGTGAGCGGCAGGAGTCTGGGTCTCCTGAATATCGGGCTGGTGGGGCAAATTGTGGTTCACGCACAGCCAAAGGGCCAGTAGGTGGACTGGCTTCTTGTACCACGGGTGCAGAAAGGACCTAAGCAGATGGTGCAGGAGGAGGATCATCACTCCCATACTCCTCAAGCAAGTGCACAAAAGGTCCATGATTTCCATGATTTTGAATCTACTGCTCCTGCGCCGCCTGGTGGCGAGACACTGCAATAAGAGCAGCTAGAGGAGTAGGTTCCTCTGGAGGAGTGGCTTCATCTGCGGGATCCATGTTGGCCAGATTGTTCTGTCAGGAAGGAGTTTGTTTAGGATCCCATGCAGACAATGTACAGGTACGTTAGACAGGAGCTTGTGCAGGAGATTCAATAGAGTCGGCGCCGAAGCAGTGAGTCAAGTCGGTGAATCGAGTATGAGCCGAGTCGGTGATCCGGAGTGCGCGGAGTGCGTGGTGGCAGACCCGGAAGTGGGAGCATGTAGCATACCCGGAGAGCGGAGGATAGAGCTGGAAAGCCGGGAACCAGAATGAGGGAGAGTGCCGAGCCAAGATCGTGAGAACCAAGAGTGCCGGAGCATGAGCACTGGGAGAGCAGTTTGAGCTAGGAGCACCGGGTCGGGATCCAGAGAGCCCGAGAGCACTGAGCAGAAGCCGGGGTCCAGAGAGCAGCAGGTGCGAGGAGTTCAGAGCCGGAATCAGGTCGGAGAGTCGGAGAACAGGCGAAGTAGGGAAGCCACAGATTGGGATGGTCGGAGAACAAAAACAGGTCAGAGATCAGGTCAAACATGGTTAGAGAAATGCTGGAGAGTGATCAGGGCGAGCCTTGAAGACAATCTGGCAGAGGTTCTAGGTCCTTATAAGGCTTGGCAGGATGAGTGCCACTTTTGTGTAGCGAGTTCCAAGGGGGCGGTTCCTCTAAAATGCTGGAAGTGTTGAAGCATGCTGACAGAAAGTTGTTGTGTGAAACTGTTGTTGTGTTGAAAGTTGTTGTGATGATCTGCAGCAGGAGATTTTTCACCTGATCTTTAAGTAAGATCCTGACTCATTACCAAGACACATGAAATCATACAACTACATCACACACACACATACACACACAGAATCTGTCTTCTTCCTCATATATGTGCTTAATGCTTAATCAGTGTGGCAGTAGTTCTTTTACCACTGACCTTCCAATCACTAACCCTAATGCAATTTATACAAAACATCACCAGACCACACTGGCATTAATAAACACAGAATATTTTTAACCAGAAGAACATTTCACAAGCAAACACACACACACACACACACCCACACACACCATGTTGGGGAGTAACTACATCTACATTTATATTTGCAATATTTAGCAGATGCCCTTATCCAGGGTGACGTACAAGAATTAACTAGTTACATGTAATGGTGTTATGTAATTTAATTACAAAATAAACATAACTAATATGTTACAGTTACTGATAAAAGGTGTGTAATTAAATTAGATACTTATGAAAATGTTAAAGGTTGCAGATAAGGTTACATCTACACAATTTCATTTAAAATTAGTGGTTTCGGCTCCTGCAATGGTTCTCAAATAGTGTAGGGGGGCGTGGGGGTGTATGCTTTCTTGTCGTACTAGAATAAAGTATAATTGCACATCCACTACACTGGGTGACAGTGTCGCTCTCAGCTTGCACCCCCCTCCCCACCCCACTGAAAATAATAACCCCGTCCTATTTTGGCATATGAAAAGAAAAAGTTAAAAATGCCTACCAATGTTGGTTCCCTCTGATCAGATGTGATGATACTGACAACATAAACAATTCAATCATCAAAGACATGAATGCATTACTTATTTGAAATCAAATCTGAAATCAATTATTCAATCAGGTGAGAGCAAAGTAATATTCATTCATGAAAGAGTGCCTGGATACACTTTTTATTGTGCTGTCAAATATAGCCTCAAAAAGGTTGTTACCCTGGTTATCTTCAGCGGTGATTGTTTCCGTCCTGGTGTCTGGTGCATCCGTATCGTGATGATGCTGAAGTTCTGGTGCAGGTTTTGGAGATCAGTATTAGAAGGTTATGGATGAAATTTAAAACCTGGTGATAAAGAGAAGAGTGTGTACAGACAGATGCTTTGTTGTGGCACTTTTATAGACAACAGGGTGGATCTTCGATCAGTCTGTTCATTGGCATACCATTGGCAGGGTGGAGCAGCTGACTCTGTGTGGTGTGACTGTGGGTATACTTTATTTCATAAACACCTGCACATCGCTGGTCCTTTAGCAACAGCAGAGTAAAGACGGGACTAAACCAAAACTCGGTGCTGAAATCTATCTTACATTAATTACACAATATTACACACTTAATTATTCACAAACACCTTGAAACGCTTATGTTCAGTTTAATTCAATTAAATTCAGTATTATATGTATAGTGCTTTTATCATTAAACAAAAGCAGCTTTCGAGAATTAAACAAATTACAAATACAAATGTATAAAATAGATCATATATGTTCTTGCCTTCTGAGAAACATGCAATAAGCATTCTCATTGTTACATAAATGATTTAAGACACTGTACAGTGTGATGAGTGTGTCAGTATGGAAAGTAAACAGGAGAAGCTGAAGCTAACATGGATATTATGGGATAAGAGACATCCATCATGTGAATTTTATCTGTTTAAAAGCAGTAAACAGAGGCCATTGCAGTCAAAAGTACACACCAGGAAAACAAAACACTTGGAAAATTACACTTTTACTTTCAGCTGCTTCTCTTAGGCGGCCACTCAAAGGGTCACTCATGATCCTCCCTGCTACCCTGTCCACAACATCTTCTCTTTCCCCCAAACTGCATGCATGTTTTCTCCTCACCACATTCTGTATTCAAATTTAATATATAATCATGATTAATTACATTTTAATGTTTTGCACATGTATCATAAATGAATTCATTTTCATATTTCTAACACTCTAAATAGATATTATAAATATGTATATTTCACTCAAAGTCTCCTCCTTTAATAAAATTATTATTTATTTAATGTTTATTTCAAATTAGAAATGATTTGTTTCAATGTTAATTGTTTATGAAAACTAAAGTCACTGCACTCGTTTATCAAGATATTTTAGAGAATTGATGCTTCCTTCTGCTGAGCAGCTTTTTAAAACTGCTGATTTAATTTTCCAGCAGGATTTGGTTCCTGCCCACACGACCAAAAACATCAAATGTTGGTTAAACGACCCTTATGTTGGTGTTGCATTACTGACCAGCAATCTCACCAGACCTGAACCCCATCGAGAACATATAGAGTATTATCCAGAGGAACATGAAAAACAACATACCACAACATGCAGATGATCTGAAGGCCATGTGATGATATTAGTTAATTGTGGGATTCCATACCAGCTCAGCAGCGCCACATACTGGTCATTTTAATATCACGCCCAGTTCAGGCAGGAATTAAAGCAAAGGGAGCCACGAACAAGTATTGTGTACATTTACAGTAAATAAATATGAATTATAATATAAATTATAATCAATGAATTATGAATATATTTGTAATATGACATGTATGTCATATATCAAAGGATCAAAGGATGATCAAAGGATGCAGGCTGTCTGTCAGTACCACGCATTAGGAAGATTACAGCGGGGGGGCGGAGCTTTCTCTTACAAAGCCCCAAAGTTATGGAACTCCCTCCCTATTAATGTTGGAGAATCAGACACAGTCTCAGTGTTTAAGTCCAGGGTGAAAACTTTCTTATTTAACCAAGCTTTTAGTGAATAGTCCTACCTTAGATAAAGGAGTAGATCTGGGGGACACATGGATGTTGAGTATTATAGTGATCTGGTGTGTTTAGTTGCTGTCTGTCTCACTCTCATTAATCACTCAGGTTTGTGGTGGTGAGAGTGACTGTTTGCTTACACATCAGGAAGATCTCATGTCTGTGTTTTCCCTCTGATCTCTCCTTTTAGTTATGCTGTTATAGTTTATCCTGCCGGAGTCCACGTCTGCACTCGACACTAAATATATCCACTCCCATACTGCAACCATGACCTTTACTAACCACTCATTTCATTTCATTCTCTTTCTTCTCTCTCTCTGTCCCTCTCTCTCTCCTCTCTCTCTCTCTCTCTCTCTCTCTCTCTCTCTCTCTCTCTCTCTCTCTCTCTCCGTTGAGCTACATGTCCCACTGCTGAGCTGTCAGTGATCCAGACCCCCTCTGCACTCTGTTCCTGTCAGAACCTCATGGTGACTCCGCCCCCGGTTGATGATGCTTCAAATTCATGAATACACTCCACACTACACAATAAACATCCTCAACCACACACACACACACACACACACAAACACTAACAACACAAACGAGGATGAGGTTCTCTGTTGAGTCGGGTTCCTCTCAAGGTTTCTTCCTGTTCCCAGGGAGTTTTTCCTCGTCACTGTCACTTCGGCTCAACAAGAAACAATTAGTGCTAAACTGATTTTCACTTTTCACACATTAGTATTATGTAAAGCTGCTTTGAGACGATGACACATTGTAAAAAGCGCTTTATAAATAAAATTGAATTGAATTGAATATATATAAATACAGTATATAAATATATAAGGGAAAGTGTTCATGTCCATTAAATAGGGATAAGGTGAGGAGCGGCTGGATCGGGAGAGGGAGCGTGAAGGATCCTCAATGCGCTCCACTACGTCCCGTAGGTGGGCTGCTTCTTCCCTCGGTCTCCATCGGCACGTAGACGTCTCAGGATCTTTCCTGCCACAGGGTCATGGAGCCCCCCTTGTACGAGGTGCTGTGAGGGTCTGGCAGGAATTTCTCATCCTCGATTAACCTGTAGTGAGAGATCGGGAAAGATAGACACCGTTAGTCAGGAGTCAAATGTTCCTTGCGTCAAACGTTCCCCGCCTCAAACGCCATCTGGCGACCTTTTATAGGAACCACAGGATTGAAGATTATGAGAATCTGGCACTCCAGGATGAGCTCCAGCCATGTCTCGTCAAGGACGACCCGCCTCCTTATCGCTCGCTCTGGGTTGAGCCTGAGGGTAAAAACTATTCTTCAGCCTGTTGACTTTGGACTGAATACTCATGTAACGTCTGCCTTATGACAGTTTGTTGAACATGTTGTGTGCTGGGTGACTGGGATCAGCTTTTTTATTGATTTCAGTGATATTTTACCAGACTGTCAGGTATCCAGTTAGGATGCTCTATGGTCAGTAGAAGTTATTTTAATCTCAACAGAGCAGCCCATCCTCATTTGGGTTTTGTTTTGGTTTGTGACTTGTGAAATTGTTTAGTGTGGAGTGTATCCATGGAATTGTAGAAGTGTCCTCAGTCTCTGAAGTGTTTAAGAGTGTAGAGCAGGAGTGGGCAAACCCGTTGGTTCTTCCAATCCGGCACACCAAAGATTAATACAGAACAAATGAAATCGCGAATGAAAATGCCCGCCTGCCGTATCAGAGTAAAGTGTAAGCGCAACACCCAGAATTTGCGCAGCAAGAAAAATTATGTTCAATTTATATTTGGCACGGCACTCCGACACACCTCAGGTCTCTCGCGTGGCCCTTTGGAAAAAATAATTGCCCACCCCTGGTGTAGAGGGTTGTCTGGATCACTGGCAGCTGAGCAGTGGCACATGTAGCTCAACAGAGAAAGAAAAGAAAGAAAAATAAAAAAAATCTGATTCTTGGTCACCTCTCTTACTACTAAACTTCTCCTCTAATTGCCCAGTTTGGCTGTAGTCTTCATTATCCGAGGTACCACATTTTGTATTGAAATAGACAATTGCAACCAAATGAGGTCACACTCCCCTATAAACAATCAACACAGTGTAATGGACTACAAGGAAAGAAGAGTACTGTATTTACTGTATTTATATGTTTATATAATGTAAAAGCAGTTTGAAAAGAAATGGTTAAACAGTAATCTATCCCAAGAGAAGGCCAGGGAGCAGACAAGCAGGAACCCATAGCGTACACCATACTGATACTGTCTGTTCCCTGAGTGAAAACAAATGCAGACATTTCTAGACAGGCTTAAATAATCATATTACAATTAAAACAGAGAAATAAGCAACAACAAACCAAATCTAAATATTACATCAACTGGAACCCATAGAACTCATTGTTAATGAGATAATCACAGATAATAAACTTGATGTCTCATTGAAACTTGGATTAAACTGAATGATTACATTGGTTTAAATGACCATCAGGTTATTCCTATAAACACAATCCTGTCCAATTGGTATTGGGGTTGTTTATCAATAATTTACAGCACCCTCCTTAAAGTTCGTCACCGATCAGGATTCAGTTTAAATCATTTGAAGTGCTAGTGCTGAATATTGTTCTGTGTATGGAGCCCCAGGGCCCTACGCTGAATATCTCCAAGAGTTTGCTCATTTTCTTTCTGATGTCAGATCAGATTTTAAAAATTATATTTATTGTAGTATTTTCGCATTTTCAAACACAGGGACAGTACAATCTCAAGACATGACAAAACAACAACAAAAACTAAAGAAGAAATAAAAAACTCCTTCCATCACTATTGCAGATAATCATCACCAAGTAAAAGCAAAGCGGGAGAAAATCACTTTTTGCACAAAATGACACTCTAGACAGGGTAAAACAGCATTGCAATAGCAACAGTTGTACAGCAATAAATATATTATTATCACTATTACTATAATAATAATAATAATAATTATTATTATTATTATTATTATTATTACATTATTATCATTAATAGGCAGCAATGTAGACTTTTCCATCATTTAAGGAAAATGACCACAGTAACAAAGAGCAAACAGGTTTGCGACTGTGTCAACATTGTCACTAGTTTTGACAAATAATTGAAAAAAGAAAAAGTCAGATATAAAAGGTAGTGTCATTCAAATCATTCAAATAGTAATAGTTTTGTAATTAACTTTAGGGTATCGGGTATTGCAAGTAAGCAACACATGTTATTTATTATCAGGTGACAATATTTCAAAATTCAGCATATAGGAACAAACATAAGGTCTGATTTGAAGGTACCTGAAGAAGTGTGATCATAGAAGATCATACTTCTCCTTTAGCTGAGAGAATATAGCAAAGATTTTGTGTATATATGTCTTGCAAGGTGAGAATTCCCTTTCTGGCCCAAACATTGAACACCGGGTCTAGGAGTGAAGGTTAGATTAAAAGGCATGAATACTACTGACTAGAGCAAACAAAGAAGTATTTGGCAGTCTGAATGCCTTGCTGAACTGAAGGCATATCCTAAGAGAATTATTAATCATAAAATGGGATCCTACTGCACCTTTGGATATCTCTGAGGTTGCAAGTAGCAACGAAGAGAGACAAATTCGAAAAATCCAATACACCATTGGGGCGTGGGTCATACAGTAAGTTAAGACTCTTCAATTGGCAGCCCAGAAATAGTGTTATTATCCAACCATCCCATCCACCTTTATACGTCTATTATTTATTATCACTTTTATTACTTTTTTACTTTGTATTTTTTTACATTACTCGTACATTTCATGTTTACATGTTGCAGAGTCGTAGAAAGCATTTCACTGCATGTCATATTCTGTATGATTTATTCATGTGACAAATAAAATGTGAATGTTAATTAAGTATTATATGAGGAAGGTGAGGCAGAGAAGTATTAAAGGGTGGTGCAGAAAAGGAAAGGAATCTGCAAAACTGAAAGGGAAAAGTTACAGGACTGTGGTGAGACCTGCTATACTACATTGTTTAGAGACAGATGGGTGGTGTTTTTTACAAGATTAGAAATGAGTTTATTAGAGGGACATGTAGGATGTTTTGGAGACGATGTGATGAAGGACAGATGGAGATGGTTTGGACGAGTACAGAGGAGGGAAATGGTGTATATCACAGTAATAATATTCTAATCTATTCTAAACCAGGGGCTACTGTTGGCAAGAAGGAGAAGGAGATGGAGGGAAGACGTCTGAGAATGGAGACTGTAAGTGGAAGGGGACTGTGAAATACACCATTTCCCTCCTCTGTACTCGTCCAAACCATCTTCATCTGTCCTTCATCACATCGTCTCCAAAACATCCTACATGTCCCTCTAATAAACTCATTTCTAATCTTGTAAAAAACACCACCCATCTGTCTCTAAACAATGTAGTATAGCAGGTCTCACCACAGTCCTGTAACTTTTCCCTTTCAGTTTTGCAGATTCCTTTCCTTTTCTGCACCACCCTTTAATACTTCTCTGCCTCACCTTCCTCATATAATACTTAATTAACATTCACATTTTATTTGTCACATGAATAAATCATACAGAATATGACATGCAGTGAAATGCTTTCTACGACTCTGCAACATGTAAACATGAAATGTACGAGTATGTAAAAAAATACAAAAGTAAAAAAAGTAATAAAAGTGATAATAAATAATAGACATATAAATGTGGATGGGATGGGATGTTGGATAATAAAATACTTGTTAAAGGAGCACACAGTGTAGGCATGGTAGCAGTGTAGGCAGGGATGGTGGTAGCCCAAGTAGGTACAGTAGGTAAGGTGTTGGACTGGAAGAACAGCCTGTGCAAAACCGGACCAGATCAACGGGTTCAAGTACCTACCACCACCAAGCTGCTGCCAGCCCCTGAGTGGCCCTTAAGGCCCTTAAGCAAGCCCTTGTAAGTCGCTCAGTTGATAAATAAGGGCGTCTGCTAAATGCTGTAAATGTAAATGTAAATGTAGGCGTGCCCCCAGCCTGTTCGTGTTTCTTCCCTAACCCATGTGTGATTACCTATGATACTGTAAGGCCATCTTGAATAGGGTGAATTTGGACCCTCCACCATTCTCAAATTTGGGCAGTGTTGGTTTAGGAATGCCATATGAGTTGGTGATCAATGCGTCTATCGTAGCGATCGAAGGCTGTGATGGTACTGGCTGGACGGCAGGCTCTGCAGGTGGGAGTGGGTTCATTGGTTGGCTTGGCTGGCCGCGTGGAGGATAAAATTGTGGCTTGATTATGTCTATAGGACGAGAGATCTGAACATGGCTAGTCCTTATAGTCTCTTGAGGCCCGTGGGTTTGGGACTGAGATTCTGGATCACCATACATGAGCTGATTGATGAGCGTTTTTTCAGAGGATGTTGGGTTGTAGGGTGGCTTTTCCAATGACGTTAGACAATGCAGGATTTCTTTAGGAGGAAGCTCTACTGTGGCTGAAGCAGTAGGTGTCTTCTCCTGATAGACAGGTTCATCTGTGGCTTCTACCTTTGGGGTGAACAGTGTCTCTGTCTGTGCTTGCCTGGGGTCCGGTTCACTGGATGCCTGTGGAGCAGGTGTGACTTTCCTACTCTGTGATTCTTTAAGCAGTAATGCAACGATACGTGTTTCTTCGACAGCAATCTCCTTCTGTTTGATGCGACGCTGTCGCTCCAGTTCCCTGGTGAGCCTTTCCTTTGCCTTGTGAGCAGCTTGTACCTCTTCCTCCAGTTGACAGTCTCGTACAACGAGAGTCACTCTGGAGATCACTGGTGGCTGAGAGTAGCCGTGTTAGTGTCAGCCGGTTTCGCTTCCTGGGATTCAGATGAGTTTGGGAAACTGGAGAGTGTAGCGACAGAGCTTGGAAGAGATGCTGAAACACAGAGACAGACATTAGCAAAAATGAGTATGTGTAGTAGAAAGTCAGCTTCATGACATACGAGCCCGGACAAAGTGAGAGGAGGTGGGAGAGAGAGAGAGAAAGAGAGAGAGAGCCTTAAATATAGCGGAGCGGTGATGTCTGGAAATTAGCTTCAGGTGAGGCTGATTAGTACTTGGATGATTTCGAGCGCTGGTGACTGTGGTAAAGAAAAACCTTGACAGGAACCGGACTGAAGAGGAAACCCATCCTCACATGGGAGACACCAAATGTCTATTCCTCGTCCCCAACACGAACTGGAAGCTTCTTCCATAACTGATGATCTGTAATGAAAGATCATTATTTAATATTTCTTTTGTAAATGACGGTGCTGAATACAAATCTGGGATTTTGTTTTTATATGTCTATAATGGTAGAGAGTTTTTTCAGTTGTTTTGGATTCTCAGATTATCAGTAGGAAGGAACACGAACAGACTGAGGGCATGCCTACACTGCCCTTGTTTACCAAGTATTTTATTATCCAACCATCCCATCCACATTTATACATCTATTATTTATTATCACTTTTATTACTTTTTTATTTTGTATTTTTTTTTACTTACATACTCGTACATTTCATGTTTACATGTTGCAGAGTCGTAGAAAGCATTTCACTGCATGTCATATTCTGTATGATTTATTCATGTGACAAATAAAATGTGAATGTTAATTAAGTATTATATGAGGAAGGTGAGGCAGAGAAGTATTAAAGGGTGGTGCAGAAAAGGAAAGGAATCTGCAAAACTGAAAGGGAAAAGTTACAGGACTGTGGTGAGACCTGCTATACTACATTGTTTAGAGACAGATGGGTGGTGTTTTTTACAAGATTAGAAATGAGTTTATTAGAGGGACATGTAGGATGTTTTGGAGACGATGTGATGAAGGACAGATGGAGATGGTTTGGACGAGTACAGAGGAGGGAAATGGTGTATTTCACAGTCCCCTTCCACTTACAGTCTCCATTCTCAGACGTCTTCCCTCCATCTCCTTCTCCTTTTGCCAACAGTAGCCCGGTTTAGACTAGATTAGAATATTATTAGTATTGTATGAGGAAGGTGAGGCAGATAAGTATTTGAGGGTGGTGCAGGAAAGAATCTGCAAAACTGAAAGGGAAAAGTTAGACTTTGGTGAGACCTGCTATGCTGCAGACAGAGAAAGAAGGGTGATGTTTTTTTACAAGATTAGAAATGAGTTAACCGGTTCTGTGGAGACAGGGACAGGTTCAAAAAATGGCATCGGCCCAGACACGTTCTCCCGGAACCAGAAATTGACCGAGCGGAAAACTGAGGGGTTACGTGACCATGGAAAGAGAGGGGGCTGGAAACCAAGCACACACTGGAAGGGTGTTAGACCGATGGAGGAGTGATTAAGGGAATTCTGGGTGTATTCAGCCCTAATGAGGAACTGACTCCTTGAGTGCTGACGGTTGTGGTAGTATGTCCGGGGGAAGCGCCCGATCTCCTGGATTCTTCTCTGAGTGAGAGCGTTGGCCTGAGGATGGTATCCTGAAGAGAGACTCAAGGCCCCCTCTAGAAGGTTGAAGAACGCCTTCCATTCCCGATAGATGAATTGGGGTCCTCGATCTGAGACTATGTCCACCAGAAGGCTGAAGTTGCCAAATAAGTGGTTGGCTGTTTCCAGGGCCATCTGTGGCTTTTCTATGGGGAACTAGACAACAAAATCTTACCTTCCGAGAGTGGCAAGTCCGTAATAAAATCCACTCCAAGATGATTCGGGAACCGGAAGGGGTTCGAGCTATCCGGAAGGTAGAGGACGTGAGACCTTTGACATGGCGCACTCTCTGCACCCTCAAACATACCTCAGAACCTTCTCTACCATAGCAGGCCACCAGTAGCGCTCTTGGAGGGGCTCAAGGGTGGTATTGGCTCCTGGGTGACCTGTACCTACCGAGGATTCAGGAGGACACCCCGGGGGTCTGTTGGTGATGGAATGAAGAGTTGGGATCTGGGTGGTCCATTGAATAGGGTTAATGAACAGGGCAGGATATTCTTGGGCTCTTCGGCAACCTCCTCCGGAGCGTGAAGTCGGGAGAGAGCATTGGCCTTCACGTTCTTGGATCCGGGTCTGTAGGAGATATAGAAGTGAAATCGGGTAAACAATAGTGCCCACCTGGCCTGTCGGGGATTTACCGCTTGGGGTCCTTCAAATAGTGCATGTTTTTGTGTTCGGTCAGGATGATGAACGGGTGTGCGGCCCCCTCCAGCCAATGTCCCCACTCCTCCAAAGCTAGATTCACGGCCAGTAACTCCCGATTCCCGATGTCATAATTCGCCTCCATCTGGGAGAATTTGCGCAGGAAATAGGTGCAGGGGTGGAGGCGCGCCAGCCTCCCCTGAAGCTGGGAGAGCACTGCACCTTACTCCGATAGTGGAGGTGTTCACCTCGACCATGAAATGCAAATCTGGATCAGGATGGACGAGGAGGGGAGCCATGGTGAAGGCACCTTTTAACGCGGCGAAGGCCTCCTGCAGCCTCCGAGCTCCATTGAAGGCTTCGTGGTTTATCCAGATTGTTGATAAACCCTGCTCTACATTAATGTTGGTGTAAGAACTTATATGTAAGAAATATATTTTTTAGATTATTATTATATATTATATAGTCAATAGATTAAAACACATTAAACGCACATTTTCAACTTGCCGTAAATAAATACTTTCCATGTTTCTAATACTGTAACTAACTGTAACAGATGTTATAATTATATACATTTCTCTCAATCCTCTCATTTTTCTATATCCCTTTAATAACATTATTCACTATTTTATATTTATTTTAATCTGGAAATGATTTTTTTTTAAATATGAATTTCTTGTTAATTATAATGTTTATTTGTTTAGTGTTGGTTTGAAGTGTAAAATATGGGACGTGGCTCCTTTAAGAATTGTGTTCCGGTTGCTTTTCCATATAAACTGGTGATACGGTGTTTAGGTTATATGGAAGCGCTTTATTGCGTTCAGTAAAAACGGGGAAAAATAAATAAATGTCTGGGCTTCAGGCCCAAAAATTTAAAATCTGCCACTCTCAAAATGGACATGATCCTGGACACTCTGCTCTTATCCAGAGTGATGTACAAATAGTGCTTTAGGTCTCAATCTAAGAATAAATTCATTCAGGTATGATTGATACAAACTTAAGGTACAAAATAAGCATAAACACAGTTGAGGGATATTTTTATGTTTTCCTGGACAGTGAGGAGGAAGAAGTGTTATTATGGGATGTTGTTGGAAGAGATCGGGGTTTTCAGTGGTGGTTTGATGATGCAGCAGTGACTCTGTTGTCGGGACGTCCAGGGGAAGTTCATTCCATCACCTCGGTACCAGAACAGAGAAGAAGAGCCTTGAGCTGATCTTTAGCTCTTCCCCTGAGAGAAGGTGGAAGCGGGCGAGCGGTGCGAGACGCTCTCAGGCAGCGATGGTGCGCTACGGGAGGTGATGAGGAGATTTCTGAGGGATGAAGATCCATGTTTGGTGTTTATAGGAGAGCGTCAGTGTTTATGAATGTGATGCATGAGAGCAGTGGAGCAAGAGCAGCAGTGGGGGTGTGTGAGAGGATTTAGGCAGGTTAAATCATTTGCAGTGGATGGATAGAGTTCTCAGGTAGAAGCTGCAGCAGAGAGTTACAGTAATCCAGTCTCGAGATCCTTCTGATGTTGTAGACAAGTGCGGGTAACATTAGAAATATGAGAAGACATCTCTCTGGACACATCAAAATGTGCATAATATAATAATTTATCTCTACATATTCTTGTAAATACACAAAACAGCATTTTAAAAAAGTCCACCGTCACAAAATAGCTAATGTAAATAATATAGACAAATTAATTTTAGACCTATGGTTAATCATATTATGTTATATCATGTATATAATCATATCATGTTAATCGCTCCGATGAAGAGTAAATATTAGTCTGAAGCGCCACCCACTGGCCTAAATGAAAAATTGCATTACAATCTGTTTTATAAAAAAGAAAATATAAAATAATTTTATCTGAAACTCAAGTAAACACTTTGTATTGTACGACATTGATTATAGCATGCTTTTCAACATAACTGTACAGAAAAACGTCCACATTCAGACAATCCTGAGAATCAGATATGCATTACGGTGTTTATGGAGGTGAATGTGTAGAATATTTTTCACTGTATACATTTATATCCATACTTTATTAGTAAATATTGTGTCCAGAGTGTGTTCCTTATATAGAGTCTATAACATCACACACAAGGCATTGAATGATAATCATATACAGCAGTGTATGTAAATACACTATATTCAGCTTCCCTGGATTTAAGGCATTGCTACAACTCCACCTTCTTTCATCATGCAAATAATTATGCAAACAAGACACACCCACACGACACCCACGGTCTGGCCTTGGTTTAACCGTTTCAACCCTGAATGTTTTTGACACATTTGTACTTTTTGTAATAATATAACCATGGAAAAGTGGCGGTTATGAGGTAGAACCACTCTGAGAATATTCTGAATAGCATTAAATATATGTACGTGCATCTATATGTGTGTGTGTGTGTGTGTGTGTGTGTGTGTGTGTGTGTGTGTGTATATATCATATATATATATATATATATATATATATATATATATATATATATATATATAGCGATATATATATATATAATATAAATAAATCCTATGGTTGAGGGTTGGCTGTATTATTACTATTACAACTATTAATGTCAATACTATTAGGATATGTGTGAAGATCTGTACTGGGACATAATAATAATAATAATAATAAGAAGAAGAAGAAGAACTGGAAGGGTTGTTTGAGGTTCCACGCAGGACCAGGTTCCCATTTTTGGTCCACAGTTGAAGTGCAGGTTTCATGCTGTTTTGGAACTGAGCTCCAAGCTAACGTCAGGTTAAACTCAACACAAAGTGAAAGTGTGTTCCCGTCTTCTCACGGCTGTAAGTCTTTTCTTGTGGCTTCAGAAATGTAGACGTTATATATATATAAAATATAAATATAAACCCTATTGCTAATATTTTATATTAGATAAATAAGTAACATGTTGAGAAGGTCAGGTGCCTACAGTACACCTGGGTGCAAAGAAACTATCATTGGTAGAAAAGAGATGAGGAGAGTTTGGGGTCACTGGTTCTGCTGGGCTTTCTGCTCCAGTGCTTTCTGGGCTTCAGCAGGCTTCAGCACATAGTCCTTATACATGGTGTAGACCACACCTGCAAACCAGAGCACGGGTTTACACTCATAAATCATATTCATCACGCACCCCACCCCTAGTCTACAGGTATATCAGGAGTATGGTGTAGTGTATGGTGTACAATACCCAAGGTCATGGCTCCCACCACGAAACCCTGTGCCGCCACACGGGCATGGATCAGGTGCACAGACATCTTCACATTACCTCTGCTCTTCATCTTATACAACCTGTGGGCCACGATGGCAAAGAACCCGGCCATCCCTGTGGAGACATTCATCATCATCATCATCATTATCATCAGGAACCTTCTAAATGATCTGTTATTACATTAATCACCACTACTATCATAGTCATCACTATCAACACTTTCTAAATGGTCATGATATTCATCACAATCATAACCAGTCATACTGATAAATTATCATCTGTCACACCACCATGTTCTCCTAAATTGATCTCCATCATCACATTGATTACCACTAACATCAAGACCATTATAACCATCAGCTTCAGCACATAGTGCTTATACACAGAGAAGACCACGCCTTCTCCATTACCACCACATTTATCAGTCATCACCACCATTATTACAGAGACGATCACCATTATCACCATCTTTATCATCATCACAGCCATCACTTATCACCACCACCACCACAATCATCAATATTATAAGGCTGATATTTACACCACAATCATCATGTTCACCATCATAATCCCATTACACACACATATACAGTATTGTTGTTCATCATATTGACCACACTATTCACATTAAACCCATGTAGATAGTGTAATAAACTATAATAAACCATGTAGATAGTGTAATAAAGCATGTAGATAGTGTAATAAAGCATGTAGATAGTGTAATACATGTAGAATATACATGTAGATGTAATAGTATTGTTGTTAAAGCATGTAGATAGTGTATAAAGCTGATGTAATATGATAAACATGTAGATAGTGTAATAAAGCATGTAGATAGTGTAATAAAGCATGTAGATAGTGTAATAAAGCATGTAGATGTAATATGATAAAGCATGTATATAGTGTAATAAAGCATGTAGATAGTGTAATAAAGCATGTAGATAGTGTAATAAAGCATGTAGATAGTGTAATAAAGCATGTAGATAGTGTAATAAAGCATGTAGATAGTGTAATAAAGCATGTAGATAGTGTAATAAAGCATGTAGATAGTGTAATAAAGCATGTAGATAGTGTAATAAAGCATGTAGATGTAATATGATAAAGCATGTGGGGATAGTGGAGAGGATCTTCTCACCGATGGGGACAAACGGGTTCTCCTTGGCCTTCTTGAGGAACTTTGACTCCTCATTATCATCAAACGATACAATGGACATTCTGATATACTGAAAGAAGAGAAGAAATAGAGTTTAAATTAATTCAGTTTTATTTGTGTAGTACTTTTAATAATGTACATAGATAAAGTTAGAATGTTTGATGATTTATATTTCCTGTCATATTTTATAACAATATTGTAACACAAACTGAAATCCTGTCATTACATTTGTTTATTGTATGCCTATGATTAAAAGTCGACCGATTCATCGGTTTTACTGATTAATCGGTTATACTGATTAATCGGTACTAATTACGGACTGTTGGAACTATCGGATAGCGTGTACGTCTGTTGAGAATGCGTGTGGTGCATTATACAGTACGAGAGCGGCCTCTAGCGGCGAATCTCTGACACTACATGCTTTTGTAATGTGATTTAGTTGGAGCGTATTGGGGGGGGGGTTCTTTATGTTTCGGTCTAAATGCATGTCTGTTTTATAAAGATAAATAATATATTGATATTTATTAAATTTTACACACTGATCATGATTTAGTCCTGTTTTTATGCTTGTAATAAAGTTTCGGCATCCTTGTTATAAATATCGGTAAAATGCGCTGGTGTTTAACCTTTAATCTTCAATCATTTATTTACATGATTTCCACATAATAAACATTACATCTGTTTACTACAGCGGATGTAAACCGTTAAAACAATTTTTAAAAACATTCATTTCTATTGTTACAAAGCCGCTGTATTTTGCATATAATATTGTAACAGACAAATAACACATGCAGTGCACAGTGAATTAGTGAAGGAAGGGTTTATGGAGTCCAGGGTTGTTGTTGTTTTTACAGAAGAATTTAAAGTTAGTTATAATTTCATACATTATACATTCTCCTACACCACAACAAGGAGCAGGAGAACCTTATATAGTACTTCCTTACTGTCACACACACCTCAAACAGGTTTATATCCTCAACTCGTGTGTGTGTGTGTGTGTGTGTGTGTGTGTGTGTGTGTGTGTGTGTGTGTGTGTGTGTGTGTGTGTGTGTGTGTGTGTACTCCTCAGATCATGTTCACAAACTCAGTACCAGTGAAGACTTTTTCCATCACGTGACACATAAACGTCTTTTAAACACCGATAGAGATGTGTTATTACTATTATTATTATTATTACAGACTTTATATTTAAACTACAGCATTATTATACAAAAGTGAATAAATGTGTATCTTTATACAGTAATAAATCATATATTTGTGTTTATTTAGTAAATCTGTGACTGAAATGAAGCTGAAGGTCAAACACCCGAGAGATCCATGTAGAGATTTTATTCCGTATTTATGTGATTAAAATGATAAAATAAAGATATAAAAGTGTATTATTTGTAATAAAACCTGAATAAAAGTGTGTGTTTAAATCCTGTCAGAATGTTAGCCTGATGCTAATCTCTCCCTCAGGGACTAAAATCAGATTTATTTACCGTTATGTATAAAACCTGTATCCGAACCTGCTTTAAGAGAGTAATGTGAGGTATAAATGATCATTAATGACGTCATAAAACAAACAAACAAATAAATAAATAGTAAATAAATCTGACCTGTAAACTTCAGATCCTCAACTTCCGGTTACCGCTTCACTTCTGCCACCGGCACGCGCACTGCTGCACGAGCACACCGGCCGGGATGACGCAATGACGCACGGCGTGATGACGCACACGGCATGACTAGGCGCTCTGTCACTGAGGTGCGTTCACGTGCTGAGAGATTCCCAGGGTTTATTAGGAAGCGTCCAGATGTTACCTGCGCTGTTTCTTATCCCATAAACAAGATTATTATTATTATTATTATTATTATTATTATTATTATTATTATTATTATTATTCCCATGACTACACTCCATTCACCACCAACATGCTCCAAAAATATCACTTATTTATAATGCGTATTTTCATGCAATAAACATCCCAGATAGCACATTTTGTCTGGTTCGTATTTGGCTGAGTTCATTCATTCATTTTCTACCGCTTTTTTATCCGATCTTCCCTCGGGTCACGGGGAGCCTGTGCCTATCAACCTACCGTGCATGTTTTTGGACCGGGGGAGGAAACCGTAGAACCCGGAGAAAAAACCCCCTGAGGACACGGGGAGAACATGCACAAACTCCACACACACATGGCCGAGACGGGAATCGAACCCGGACCCTGGCGGTGTGTGAGGCGAACGTGCTAACCACTAAAGCCACCGTTATTTGTTTTGGACAGATTATTTTGGTTGCACATACCACATGGAATTACAGCCCAAGATTGGGCCTAAAGGTGAAAGTCATTCAGACAAATGACGGATACAGAACAAAACTCAGCCACAAATTCACACGGTCCAGCAAGTCAGTCCTAACTATCCCATAATAGTTTCTTTTCATATCCCAGATTGTTTGGAATTTGGGGTCAGAGAGCAGGATCAGACATGATACAGCACCCCCTGGAGTACAGATGGTTAGAGCCTTGGACTTGCTACCGGGGCGAGGGCTGGAACCGAGTGGCCCACTTGGCGACCCCTCCCCCACTGGGGCTCGATACCCCCGACCCCTCCCCCACTGATACACCCCTCCCACACTGTGATACACCCACTCCCTCACTGTGATACACCACTCCCCCACTGTGATACATCCCCCCACCCTGTCCCACAAAGCTCCCCCACTGAGATACTGAGATACACTCCCCCCACACTCCTCCCCACTGTGATATACACCACTCCCCCACTGTGATACACTCCCCCACTGACTAACACCCCCTCCCACTGATCACCACTCCCCCACTGATACCGCTTCCCCCACCCCTCCCCTGAGATACACTGTGATACACCCCTCCCCCACTGTGATACACCCCTCCCCCACTGTGATACACCCCCCTTTGATCCCCCTCCCCCACTGTGATACACCCCTCCCCCACTGTGATACACCGCTCCCCACTGTGATACACCCTCCCCCACTGTGATACACCCCTCCCCACTGTGATACACCCCTCCCCCACTGTGATACACCCCTCCCCAACACCCATCCCCCACTGTGACCCCTCCCCCACACCCCTGTGGATCCCCCACTGTGATACACCCCTCCCCCACTGTGATACACCTGTGCTCCCATCCCCCACTGTGATACACCCCTCCCCCACTGTGATACACCCCTCCCACACTGTGATACACCCCTCCCCACACTGTGATACATACACCCCTCCCACCCCACACTGATACACCCTCCCCCACTGATACACCCCTCCCCCACTGTGATACACCCTCCCCCACTGTGATACACCCCTCCCCCACTGTGATACACCCTCCCCCACTGAGATACACCCCTCCCCCACTGATACACCCCATCCCCCACTGAGATACACCCCTCCCCCACACTACACCCCTCCCCACTGAGCCTCCACAAAACCCTCACCTGTTGATGGACTCCCCCTCAATCCCTACCCCCGCCCCCCCCCCGCCACTCATACATAAAGATGGAATGTTTAATTATTTGAGGCTGTTATGGAGCAGCAATGTTCCTAAAAGTGAACCAACATAGTTTGTATTGCATCAGCGTGTAATTCCGTCTGGATCGCGGCTCATCGGAAAAGATTTCACCGTATGACAAGACGACGAAGTGAAGCCACGAATACGAGTGAGATCATTAAGCTTTATTCGGAGAGACGTCTGGAGTGTTATCTATAATTAAATATAGAATCCTAAATCCTACTGAACTGCTCTGGGATCAACAACAACAACATCTTCAACTAGTGAAGAACATCTTCAGTATTTCAGTCGAATGTTTGTAGAAATGTACGCAGTGCATGTACGCAGATGCTGAGAGTGTGGGAAGATATTCTCTATGTTAAAGAGGATTTTTCAATAATAATAAAGTTTCATTAAAAAAAACTTCATTACAGAGTTTGTTGTTTAAAATCAAAACCAGGAAACATTCAAGTGTTTCCCAAACACCACAAACACTCAGGCTTTACACTCCTAAACTGTATATGATAAAATAGACACAGCGATATATTTATATAAAAAAAAAAAGTGTTTTTTATTATATATTCTGTGGCGTGTGAAACTATGAAATGTTACTATTCAGACTGAATAGTGAATTATTATAATCACACAATTTACTATAATAAAAAATAACATTATTTACAATAATATAATACATATAATATTATAATTAATAATATATAATGAAGTTAATATTGCAAAGTAAACTAAAGAGTGCTTCCAGTCAGATGAACGCAAACCGCACAATAACAATAAATAGGTTTATGCTAAATCATGCTGACTCAGCGAAAGTACTGTACGTCACCTTCAAATGTAAATAACTCAATAATTAGTGGTGGATTTCAGCCTCGTTACTGTCAGAATAATGCAGTGTAAAATGTTAAAGAAATGTTTATTAGTCTTGTAAACAGAACTTAAAGGCTTCTAATGGCTAAGAAATATATATAATATAAACTTGAATTGTTAACGCACTTGAAGGCAGCTCACAGTCACGTACTTCATGTCACTGCATGTATGTGTGTGTGTGTGTGTGTGTGTGTGTGTGTGTGTGTGTGTGTGTGTGTGTGTGTGTGTGTGAGAGAGAGAGTCATCATGACAAGGCAAATTTATAATAATATCTGCATGTATATACCCTGTGGTTATGTGATGGCACGTGCAGCACATCTTCACGTGTGTGTGTGTGTGTGTGTGTGTGTGTGTATTTATTATTAATATCTGTATATTACATATATGTTATGTTACAAATGTTCCTACCATAAATACATTCATGATCTCACTAAACCAATCAAACCTAAATCTTCAAATATTTCAGTCCAAAACAGCTGCTGTCCTGAGATCAGTCACGAAACACAACCCAAAAACACACCTGAGGAACACCACAGACATCAACGCAACACATGTTTACACTAAAACCTTTTGTAATTACACTAAATCCATGTGATGAGTTACAGAGTGGCAAGTGACACAAAAACATGGTTCAGATTTCATAGACACGATTTCTTCCAGTGTTTATTCTGAGTTTAAACAACAGATACAACACAACAAACACAATGCAGAACTCCACTCATGTTCGGTTTACACACAGCGAATCCTCAGGCGTGTTCCTGTAGATGGAATGTTATAAGGATGGGAGATGGTAAGACCATCGGGACTGATAAAATAGGAATGTAAACAGACAGAGAGGGTCATTCAGAGGAAATTAAGTAAATTAACTTTGTGTACAATAGTGTATAAATACACACACTATGCTTGAAAGTAAGCGTCTGGTGGTCGGACCTCCACCCATGGGGCCCGGCCGGGCTCAGCCCGAATGAGCGACGTGGGGACACCTTCCCATGGGCCCACCACCTGCAGGAAGGCTCATAAGGGACCGGTGCAATGTGGTTCGGGCAATGGTCGAAGGCGGAGGCCTCGACGACCCGACCTCTGGACACAAAGACTAGCTCTAGGCACATGGAATGTCACCTCGCTGGTGGGGAAGGAGCCCGAGCTTGTGCGGGAGGTTGAGAGATACCGGCTAGAGACAGTTGGGCTCACCTCCACTCACAGTCTGGGCTCTGGAACCATACTCCTCGAGAGATTCTGGAGTTGCCCGCGGTGAGAGTCAGCAGGCTGGCGTGGGTTTGCTCATAGCCCCCCAGCTTAGCCGGCATGTGTTGGAGTTTACCCCGGTGAACGAGAGGGTCGTTTCCCTGCGCCTTTCGGGTTGGGGAAAAGTCTCTCACTGTTGTTTGTGCCTATGGGCCGAATGGCAGTGTAGAGTACCCGGCCTTCTTGGCGTCTCTGGGAGGGGCGCTAATAAACGTCCGACTGGAGACTCCGTTGTTCTACTGGGGGACTTCAATGCCACGTGGGCAATGACAGTGATACCTGGAATGCGTGATTGGGAGGAACGGCCCCCCTGGGATCTGAACCCGAGTGGGCTCAGTTATTGACTTCTGTGCTAGTCATAGTTTGTCCATAACGAACACCATGTTCAAGCACAAGGGTGTCCATCAGTACACATGGTACCAGGACACCCTAGGGCGGAGATCGATTGATAGACCTTGTAGTTGTTCTCATCTGACCTCCGTCCGTGTGTTTTGGACACTCGGGTGAAGAGAGGGGCGGAGCTGTCAACTGATCACCACCTGGTGGCTGGATTCGATGGTGGGGAAGGAAGCTGGACAGACTCGGCAGACCCAAACGTATTGTGAGGGTGTGCTGGGAATGCCTAGCAGAACCCCCTGTCAGAGACATCTTTAACTCCCACCTCCGGCAGAGCTTCAACCAGATCCCGAGGGAGGTTGGAGACATTGAGTCTGAGTGGACCATGTTCTCCACCTCCATTGTCGATGGAGCCATTCTGAGCTGCGGCCGTAAGGTCTCAGGTGCCTGTCGTGGCGGTAATCCCCGAACCCGGTGGTGGTCCCCGGAAGTAAGGGATGCCGTCAAGAAGGAGTCCTTCCATCAAACTAAAGGAGGCCTTTAGTCAAACCCCGGATTCAAGAGGAACAATGCGGTTTTCGACCTGGCCGTGGAACACTGGACCATCTCTATACCCTCTACAGGGTGATGGAGGGAGTTTGCCCAACCAGTCCACATGTGCTTTGTGGATTTGGAGAAGGCATTCGACCGTGTCCCTCGCTGCACTCTGTGGGGGGTGCTCCGGGAGTATGGGGTCCGTGGCCCTCTGTTGAGGGCTGCTCGGTCTTCCCTGTATGCGCACGGAGCAGGAGTTTGGTTCGCATTGCCGGCAGTAAGTCAGACCTGTTTCCGGTGCATGTTGGACTCCGGCAAGGCTGCCCTTTGTCACCGGTTCTGTTCATTATTTTTATGGACAGAATTTCTAGGAGCAGCCAGGGGCTGGAGGGAGTCTGGTTTGGGGACCACAGGATCTCGTCTCTGCTTTTTGCCGATGATGTTGTCCTGTTGGCTCCATCAGGCCAAGACCTTCAGCATGCACTGGGAAGGTTTGCAGCCGAGTGTGAAGCAGCTGGGATGAAGATCAGCACCTCCAAGTCCGAGGCCATGGTCCTTAGCCGCAAAAAGGTGGTTTAGCCCACTTCAGGTTGGTGGAGAGCTCCTTCACCAAGTAGAGGAGTTCAAGTATCTTGAGGTCTCGTTCACGAGTGAGGGGAGGATGGAACGGGAGATCGACAGGCGGATCAGTGCAGCCTCTGCAGTAATGCGGTCGATGTAACGGTCCGTCATAGTGAAGAGGGAGCTGAGCCAAAAGGCAAAGCTCTCAATTTACTGGTCGATCTACGTTCCTACTCTCACCTATGGCCATGAGCTTTGGGTCATGACCGAAAGGGCAAGATCCCGGATACAGGCGGCCGAAATGAGCTTCCTTCGCAGGGTGGCTGGGCGCTCCCTTAGAGATAGGGTGAGAAGTTCAGTCACTCGGGAGGAGCTCAGAGTAGATACGCTGCTCCACATATGCTCCACACTGAGAGGGAACAGCTGGCGTGGCTTGGGCATCTATTTTCGGATTCCTCCTGGGGCACTTTCCAGGGGAGGTGTTTTCATGGGCATGTGAAAAGGCCTCGAGGAAGACCCAGAACACGTTGGAAGACCCAGAACACGTTGAAGGGACTATGTCTCTCGACTGTCCTGGGAACGCCTCGTGTCCCCCCGGGGGGCTGGTCCCCCCGGGGGAGCTAGAGGAAGTGGCTGGAGAGAGGGAAGTCTGGGCATCTCTGCTTAGACTGTTGGCGCCGCGACCTGGTCCCGGATAAGCGGTAGAAGATAGATAGATGGATGGAGTTCCAATCCTACTGAACATGACAGCACTCCTGGAACCTTCTGACCTACATCACTATCTTCTCACCTACATCACTACCATCTCACCTCCATCACTACCTTCTCATATACATCATTACTTTCTCACCTACATCACATCACTACCTTCTCACCTACATCACTACCACAAACATCTTTCCAGAGGAGTGGCACTTATTATAACCTCAAACACACACACACACACACACACACACATACACACAGTCCTGAACATTGAATGGAATGCTGAATGTGGGTTATATAACAGGAAGTTCCTCCTCCCCCATACTGCAGTCATAATTACAGTACTTGACGGAGCGCCTGAAGGCAGAACATAATCAGGTCCTGGAACATGGAGTGACTTGTGGATCCTGATTACATCATCTCACATCACAGCACGTCTCCTTCTCTGTGTGTGTGATAAACTAATTATCTGTATTATATTATACACAGGCAAATACAATTTACAATTTAAGTACACACACACACACAGTCAGTGTAATGTAAGGGTTTGTTCAGGTTTGGACTTTGAGATGATACAGTCTGACACATGCTTTAATGTGTGATCAGATCCAGGTGCTGATCCAGGCAGGAAAATAATGAATGATGATGATTACAGGTTTACTCTCATGGCTCAGTGTGTTGAGGGAGAATACAGCAGCAGCAGCGCCTCCTCCTGTCAGGGGGTGTTTACTTTTATAAACTCTTTTTCTTACAAACACAAGAAACACACACACACACACACACACACACACACACACACACACACACACACACACACACACACACTGTGCATCCAGAAAATATTCACAGCACTTCACTTTTTACACATTTTATTACGTTACAGCGTTATTCCAAAATAGATGAGCTCTGTCTGGGACACTTAAAGACATGCACAGAGTTCCCATAGCCACTACTTTTTATTTTGGCTGTGTTGGAAGATGAACCATCGCTACAGTCTGATGCGTGTTGTGACGAATGCATCCCTGACAATCTGAGACGAGTGTTACTTTCCCGCTCTCATATTGTCCAGCGGCAGCGTCATGGTGAATTAGTTCCCATTCAGAGAAGGATGAGATGGACAAAGTTAGCCGATGTTGTCATTTTACCTTTCTCTGGTGCAGATTAAGTTATCAGGATGCAGATCAAAATGTTTTAAGGCACTGGTCTTTTGATCAGAAGGTCGGGGGTTCGAGCCCCGGTATCGCAAAGCTGCCACGCTTGACCCTCTGTGCTCCAGGGGGCGCTACATCATCCTGTGTTCTGACTCCAACTACCAAACATGCTGGGATATGAGAAGAAAAGAACTTCACTGTGCTGTAATGTTTATGTGACAAATAAAGGCTGTTCTATTCTAAAAACATACACGTTTTCTTTCTCTCTAGAAGGTTTGAGTTTGTCTCAGCATTCACTTCCACATGTTGTATCGAGAGAAATGCTGAACAAAGTGTGTCTTTTAAAGTTATACTTCTACACTTAATTACGAGTGTTCCTTTCAACTTTTACTTAATGTACAAAATGTTTTGCCTTTAAATGGCACTTAAGTACGGAGCACCAGGACAATATACACAGTGCTTCATTTTCCCACATTTTATTCATTCATTCATTCATTCATTCATTCATTCATCTTCTACTGCTATATCCGATCTTCCCTCGGGTCACGGGGAGTCTGTGTCTATCTCAGGTGTCTATGGGCATTAAGGCAGGATACACCCTGGATGGAATGCCAACCCATCACACACACACACACACACACACACACACACACACACACACACACACACACACACACACTTTCACATTCACACACACATTCATACACTAGGGACAATTTTCCAAGGTGCCAATCAACCTCCATGTTTTTGGACCGGGGGAGGAAACCGGAGAACCCGGAGAAAAAAACCCCTGAGGCACGGGGAGAACATGCAAACTCCACACACACATGGCCGAGACGGGAATCGAACCCGGACCCTGACGGTGTGAGGCGAACGTGATAAACACTAAACCACCGTGCTCCATCCCACATTTTATTTATATTATTAAATTATTCCACAGTGCATACAATTCATCATGTTTTCCTCAAAACTATACAAACAATACGCCATAACGACAACATGCACACAGTTTATTCAAATATTTACAAATGAATTTAAAAACATGACTGTAAAAATGACTGTATCTGTAATTCATGTTATTAGTGTGTATAAAATAAAAGCTGGTGAATGGTGAAAGTGAGAGCAGATCAAACCCTGATAGATACAGACTGTGACAGGAAGTGTGTGATGTGTGTGTGTGTGTGTGTGTGTGTGTGAAGTATGTGTGTGTGTGTGTGTGTGTGTTGTGTGTGTGTGTGTGTGTGTGTGTGCATGTGTGTGTGACATGCTCTAAATTGAAGGTAGTCTGGCAGTCTGATGTTAAAGTGGAGGAGAACCAGAGTTTCTAATCTTCATATTGTGGTGAGTTTATAACCCATAACATAATATTTAATATAATTAATATCATACATGCCATGTGATGGGTTGGCATTCCATCCAGGGTGTATCCTGCCTTAATGCCCATAGACGCCTGAGATAGACACAGACTCCTTGTGACCCGAGGGAAGATCGGATAAAGGGGTAGAAGATGAATGAATGAATGATTGAATATCTTATACACACATTTCAGCACATTTTCACCTGTAACTCACATCACATTATGTTTTAATAGCGAACTGCACTTGTAAAATGTCCGCTGTGTGGAAATAAACACCACATGAAAGACTTCCTGTAAAAGGTTTTACACAAATACAGCTTACGTATTTTATTACTCTTTACTGTTGTATTGTCTTAGGGGAGAAATCATACATGATAGATGTTTTTTTATTAATATTAATTATGTAGTGCTGCATCGGGATATAAAACAGGTCATCACAGACTTCACTTCCTGTTTTATTGCTTGTGTGTTGATTAGATTCAGTGATAATTTTGCATTTCATATTTTGTATCCCTAGAAGTTGCTGTTGCTAAAATGCAAAAAAAAAAAAATAGATCATTCCAGAGAAGTTCTCCACACAAACAGCATAAAGTCATTAAATGTTAAGACAAGAATGTGCCTGGAGTATACATATATATATATATATATAATAATATATATATATATATATTACTATATATATACATTTACAGCATTTGGCAGACACCCTTATCCAGGGATAAGGGATAAAAGAGGAACCACCACCCCAGTCCAGAGACACCGTCCCCATCCGCCATGCAATATTGCAGAGTCAGCCAAGACAGCCCCACAACATCCAAAGACATCCATTGTCCACTTCTTCAGCTTGACAGCCACAGCTCTGAACATCTAACATCAATGATGGAGGTGTTGAACATGGTCCACTCGAACTCAGTCCACCTCCTTTGACGGGGTTACACTAGACATTCCCAGCACACCCAGCATCACAATGCTTTTGGGTCTACTGAGTCTGACCAGATTCCTCCCCCACCATCGAATCCAGCTCACCACCAGGTGGTGATCAGTTGACAGCTCCACCCTTGTCTTCATCTGTGTCCATCACATAGGGCCAGAGGTCAGATGAAACAACCACAAGGTCTATTGTCGATCTCTGGCCTAGAGTGCCACGCATACTGATGGACACAAACTGTGACTAGCACATTAGTCCAATAACAGAGCACCACACGGGTTCAGATCAGGTGGGCCATTCCTCCCAATCACACCCCTTCAGATATCACTGTCATTGCCCACATGGGAATTGAAGTCCCCAGTCTGAGCGTTTATCAGCACCCCTCCCAGAGACTCCAAGAAGGCAGGGTACTCTGCACTGCCATTCTGCCAATATGCACAAATGACAGTAAGAGACTTATCCCTGACCCAAAGGTACAGTGAAACGACCCTCTCGTTCACCAGGGTGAACTCCAACACATGGTGACCAAGCAGGCTCATGCCAGCCTGCGATATCTCAACTCTCCTCAACTCTCAGCCTGCGATATCTCAACTCAATCTCTCCTCCACTTTAACATCAGACTGCCAGACTACCTTCAATTTAGAGCATGTCACACACACGCACACACACACAAATATCACATACTTCGACACACACACACACACACACACACACACACACACACACACACACACACACACACACACACACTTCCTGTCACAGTCTGTATCTATCAGGGTTTGATCTGCTCTCACTTTCACCATTCACCAGCTTTTATTTTATACACACTAATAACATGAATTACAGATACAGTCATTTTTACAGTCATGTTTTTAAATTCATTTGTATCCCTAGAAGTCGCTGTTGCTAAAATGCAAAAAAAAAAAAATAGATCATTCCAGAGAAGTTCTCCACACAAACAGCATAAAGTCATTAAATGTTAAGACAAGAATGTGCCTGGCGTATATATATAGATATATATATCTATATATATATATATATATATATATATATATATATATATATATATATATATATATATCTATATACATACATACATTTACAGCATTTGGCAGACACCTTTATCCAGAGCAACTTACAACTGAGCGTTAAGGGCCTTGCTCAAGGGCCCACTAGTGGCAGCTTGGTGGTGGTGGTGGGGTTTGAACCCGTGATCTTCCGGCCCAGAGTCCAACACCTTAACCACTGGGTCTACACACATATCTGTTCTGTCTTTACTCTCCATGGTGCTGTTTATTCTCTGTTTTTATGGTAAATGAATCACCTGTTCTCACCTGTGCAGTGTTTTCAGGTGCTGTTGTGTCTCAGACATGAAGTTCTACAGAATTCCTCTCCATGTCCTGCTTTTCCTCATCTTCATGTCTCTCCCAGGTGAGTGTGATTTCATTCTCACTGTTCACACTGATCTCAGCTGGTTCCTCTCACGCTCTCCAAACTCTCTATTAAACCTGTTTCAGATCCATTTCATTTCCTTTCTCAGGACAGAAACTCTCCCCTCCTTGAATTGCGTCCTTATTGTGATGGAGGGGTTTGAGTAACAGGGTGATCCTAGGAGCTATGTTGTTCGGGGGCTCCATGCCCCTGGAAAGGGTCTCCCAAGGCAAACAGGTCCTAGGGGACAGCTCAGACGAAGAGCGGTTCAAAGTCCTTCATGAAAGACTGTGACATTGCCCGGTATAGCGCAGCCAGGGCCCCACCCTGGAGCCAGGCCCAGGGTTGGGGCTCGGAAGATAGTGCCTGGTGGCTGGGCCTTCCCTCATGGGGCCTGGCTGGGCTCAGCCCAAATGGGGAAATCTTCCTATGGGACCACCAACCGCAGGAATGCTCATATGGGACCGATGCTATCGGGTTCGGCCAAATGGAGGTGGAGGCCTCAACTCCACTCACAGCTTGGGCTCCGGAACCATACTCCTTAAGAGAGGCTAGACTCCCAACTATTCTGGAATTGCCAATGATGAGATATCGCAGGCTAGCATGAGCCTGCTTAGCCACCATGTGTTGGAGTTCACCCTGGTGAACGAGAGGGTCGTTTCACTGTATCTTTGGGTCAGGGATAAGTCTCTTACTGTCATTTGTGCATATTGGCAGAATGGCAGTGCAGAGTACCCTGCCTTCTTGGAGTCTCTGGGAGGGGTGTGATAAACGCTCAGACTGGGGACTTCAATTCCCATGTGGGCAATGACAGTGATATCTGAAGGGGTGTGATTGGGAGGAATGGCCACCTGATCTGAACCCGTGTGGTGCTCTGTTATTGGACTAATGTGCTAGTCACAGTTTGTGTCCATCAGTATGCGTGGCACTCTAGGCCGGAGATCGACAATAGACCTTGTGGTTGTTTCATCTGACCTCTGGCCCTATGTGATGGACACAGATGAAGACAAGGGTGGAGCTGTCAACTGATCACCACCTGGTGGTGAGCTGGATTCGATGGTGGGGGAGGAATCTGGTCAGACTCAGTAGACCCAAAAGCATTGTGATGCTGGGTGTGCTGGGAATGTCTAGCGTAACCCCGTCAAAGGAGGTGGACTGAGTTCGAGTGGACCATGTTCAATCACTGGACCATTATTGATGTTAGATGTTCAGAGCTGTGGCTGTCAAGCTGAAGAAGTGGACAATAGATGTCTTTGGATGTTGTGGGGCTGTCTTGGCTGACTCTGCAATATTGCATGGCGGATGGGGACGGTGTCTCTAGACTGGGGTGGTGGTTCCTCTTTTTAAGAAGAGGGACCAGAGGGTGTGCTCCAACTATAGTCAAATTACACTCCTCAGCCTCCCAGGAAAAGTCTATGCCATGGTACTGGAGAGTAGAATTCAACCTTTAGTCGCACCTCAGATTCAGGAGGAACAATGCGGTTTTTGACCTGGCCGTGGAACACTGGACTAGCTTCATACCCTGCCCGGGGTGTTGCAGGGATCGAGGGAGTTTGCCCAATTGGTCCACATGTGTTTTGTAGATTTGGAGAAAGACTTGGGGGGGTCTCCAGGAGTATGAGGTTCGTGGGCCTTTGTTCAGGGCTTCTGGATCCCAGTATGCCCAGAGCAGAAGATTGGTTCACATTGCTAGCAGTAAGTCAGACCTGTTTCTGGAGCATGTTGGACTGCGGTGAGGCTGTCACCGGTTCTGTTCATTATTTATATGGACAGAATTTCAAGGAGCATTCAGGGGCTTTTTCGGCTTTGCTTTTTGGGGATTGTCCTGTTGGCTCCATCAAGCCAAGATGTTCAGAATGCATTGGGAAAGTTTGCAGCTGAAGGATTTAAACTGAAATGTGTAGCAGATGATTTTAATGTCATTATATGTACATGTAGATTTATATTTTATTCTGTTGATCTGATTCAGTTCCTGGATCAGCTTTTTCTCTTGTACAGGTGAAGTTTCATCAGACTGCAGTTCTGCCATGTGTACAGAGATGTTCTACTGAAGCCAAATGGACTCTGATCAGTAACAGTAATGATGTATTGGCTCGCTGTGATCAGACGTCCTGCTGGTCATCAGATGGATATAATATGTCACATGATCAGTACCTGAAAGGAGATCTGACCCTCACCATCACTGCAGCTGATTACAGTAAGAGGAACACGTACACGTGTGTGTGTGATGGAAAAGGCGTTACTGATGTTCGTCTCAGCGTTAAGAGTAAGAGTCTTTACCTGCTCTGTAGTTTATAATCTCTTACTGATTCATCTATAATGTCTTATAACACATTTACATCCACTTATACATCTCCTCAGCCATGAGATCATCAGTTCAGATAAACTCTGGTGATGATCTGCAGCTGGAGTTACACGTATCAGAGCGAGTGAAGGTGATCCATATGAGTGATCAGATCTGCAGTGTGGAGAGATCATCACTCAACTGTACAGATAAATACAAGGGGAGAACATCACTCACTAACACACTTCTTACTCTGAGAGGAATAAACTGTCTCTGATGGAGGACTTTACATCGTCCAGAACTCGGAGAATAAAGATCTTCATATTTACTCCGTATCAGTGACGGGTTCGTATTCACAGTGATTTATCTACATTCATCAGAAGAAAGTGAATTGTGGGAAACATTGAGCAGTAGATGTTCAGGTCTGAGGGACATGTGGGTGGTTTCAGATATTTGGGATTGTTTATGTTGCATTATCAGCGTTATCGTTTTTATCCTACAGCTTAAGTGTAGTGTGTGTTTGTGTACACAGATGATAATATTGCTCAAGCAGTGTGGATGATTGTCCTGATGTTAGTGGTGGTGATTACTCCAGTGTGTGTGTTATTCTGGTATCGGAGGAAACGAAATCAGTTGTTAATGAACACTGTAAGTATCATATCCATGCAGTAGTGTGACATCAGAGATCACATGACTGTAATGAGAATGTAATCCACAGCACATCCTCCTGATTAAACTCTACACACACACACACACACACACACACACACACACACACACACACACACACACACACTGCATGGACGCTTCCAGGACACAAACATCATCATTCATTTGCAGGTGTTGTTCAGTGATGTGACTGAGATTCACTACTACTGATCACTGAGAGAGACCACGTCACTTTTTCACCATCACATTCATCCCAGTCTTACACATCAACACTCAGCATCCCATAATATACTCTTTATACCTCAATTCCTCCAGTCTCACAGTGAACTCCTCCACACTTCCTGTATATCCACACTTTATACTCCACTTTACTCTCCACTCATTACTCACTGTGGCTCTCTCTCTCTCTCTCTCTCTCTCTCTCTCTCTCTCTCTCTCACAGGGAACATTAGTGGTACGTTGGGGAAGAACAGAGATGGTCATAAATGTGAAGCGTGAACAGGAGCAGAACACGTCATCTCCTGAAAATCACAACAATTAACACCATGAGGAAAATCCTGCAGTATAAAATATTTAATCCAGACAATAGTGTTGCATTGTATTAGTGTATTCTTATTAATAAAGTAAAACGATTTAAAAAGACACAATATAAAATTATTAACCATAAACAATGTACAGTGTATATTATAATAATAAAAAATACAAAAGAAATGAAATTTGTTTTCGTGTGTGTTTGTGTGTGTATGGTTGTGTATGTTTGTGCATGAGTGTGTATGTTTCTGTGTTTGAGTGTGTATGTTTGTGTGAGTGTGTGTTTTGTATGTGTGTGTGTTTGTATGTATGCATGTATGTGTGTGTGTGTGATGTGTGTGTATGTGTGTATGTTTGTGTATTTTGTGTGTGTATGTGTGTGTGTGAGTGTGTTTGTGTGTTTGTGTGTGTTTGTGTGTTTGTTTGTGTGTGTGTGTGTGTGTGTGTGTGTGTGTGTGTGTGTGTGTGTGTGTTTTCACATATTTACTTGTCACTTTGCGCCATCTAGTGGTCTGGCTATATTGATGTAAACTAACCACTAGATGACGCAAACAAAACACTAGATGGCGCAAAGTGGATTTCATTTCACACACACACACACACACACACAACACACACACACACACACACAAACACACACCTGCACATTTCCATTTCTTTACACCACGCAGTTTCATTAACTGTCACTTTGCACACACACAACACACACACACACACACCACACACACACACACACACACACACACACACACACACACACACACACACACACACACACACCTGCACATTTAATTTCTTACACACGCAGTTTCATTAACTGTCACTTTGCACACACACACACACACACACACACACACACACACACACACACACCACACACACACACACACCTGCACATTTAAACACAGCCGCATTTCTTACACACGCAGTTACAGTTTCATTAACTGTCACTTTGCACACACACACTTATAAACACACACACACACACACACACACACACACACACACACACACACACACACACACACACACACACCACCACACCCACACCGCACACACACATTTCATTTCTTACACATGCAGTTTCATTAACTGTCACTTTGCACACACACACACACACACACACACACACACACACACACACACACACACACACACACAAACACACCTGCAATCTCAGACCTGCAATCTAGTTATTTATTTATTGCAGTCTATTGTATTATATTTTACTCATCTAAAAGTAAACACAAAGCACCCAACAACAACACCATCTAAACACCCCATAGCGCCCCCTACCCTTACTGCTGTGTTACTGCCAATCACAACACCTACTCAACACAGCGCCCCCTATCCTTACTGCTTTTAATTGATTTTATTAAATGTAGTAGAAGTAATGTAGTAAAAGATTTGAGGTTGATATGTATTGAAGTGAAAAACTCAGGAGTAAATACTCCAGTAAAAAACTGAAAACAGGACGCTGAAGGTTTGGGGATTAAAGTGGAAATGTTTGATATACATTTTTTATACTTCCTGTTTTACAGGAAACGCCACTTGGCTCTGGTTAAAGTCTTATCAGTGACTGCTGACCTCTGACCCCTGCTTCCTTCCCACCGTTCTGTCCAGGTTGATAAAAGTGTTGTTCATAGAGTCCAGTTTATTTCTTTAGTTTATTAGGGATTATATATATGTTATATATTAGGGAATATTAGGGGTTTATTAGGATTAGCTCCGCCCACTCTACACCCAACCCATCACATGTGGACATGCTGATCTGAGCTCTCATCACACACCACACACACACACACACACACACACAACCCAAAACACCACACACACACACACACACACACACACACACACACACACACACACACATTATTGCTCAACCACAACATGACAGGAGAGAAAAGGGGACAATGAGGAGAAGAAACCAAACAAATGGAGAAAATGTAATATAAATAAAATAACAACTAGAAAAATGCTATAAAGATATAAGGAATATGGCTGTGAGGGGGCGTGGCCTGAGTATGACAGTCATTAATAATGTCATTAATAACAACAAATACATGGTGATTCTAGTCCTGTGTTCATCGTTCCTCAATTGAACCTCCACAGGAACCTTGTCCAAAAACAACCAGATAGAAGAAAGGGACCGGAACATACCGGGCCAAAGACGCCCTACAGAGAACAGATTATTTATAGGTTATTAATCACACAGAAAGGCTAAAATAACACATCTGATCAAAGTCACCCAGAACACGAGCTGCTCAACAAACTGCCATCACAGCATTCCGTCCAAAAGCACCAGGCTGAAGAAGAGTACAAATATACATATTACTCTGTAGACCAAGACTGGAAGACTTTCCAGTGAGGATAAACAGGGCGGATCCTGGTTAGTACCTGGATGGATGGATGACCTCCTGGGAAAAAACTGCTGGACGAGGTGTTAGTGAGGGCCAGCAGGGGGCGCTTATCCTGTGTGCGCTACATTCAGAGTGAAAGCAGGAACGTTACAGCATCTCAGCATGTTTTCTTCCTCTCACTGTAAATCTTCATCCAGTCTATCATCTGACTTTCACTTCTCCTTCCCTCAGTCTTTACTTGATATAAAATAGCAGTTAAAAGTTCAGACGCATTTTCTCCGTCAGCAGGTTTCCTTTATTCGTATTATTTTACACATTGTACATTAATAGTGAAGACAATATAAAATAATCTGGAATTGTTCAGTAAACAAAAACATGTTCATGAGACCAGAAGATATTTATACATTTTAGATTCTCCATTTATCTTTAACTCCAGATCAGAAAACTCATCTTATTCTGGAATATTATTTATTTATTTAGCACATAAACATTACATGAAATTGGTTCTTCACATATCACAGTTTATTTGGAAGTTGGGGGTCAGAGCGCAGGATCAGACTGATACAGCGCCCCCTAGCAGTCGAGGGTTAAGGGCCCTTGCTCAAGAAACCAAGGGTGCAGCTTGGCGATTCTGGGGCTCGACCCCACAATGAGATACACCCCTCCCCCACGGTGATACACCCCTCCCCCACTGTACACCCACTGAGATACACCCCTCCCACTGAGATACACCCCTCCCCACTGTGATAC
This sequence comes from Kryptopterus vitreolus, assembly GCA_030449085.1. Taxonomy (NCBI): domain Eukaryota; kingdom Metazoa; phylum Chordata; class Actinopteri; order Siluriformes; family Siluridae; genus Kryptopterus; species Kryptopterus vitreolus. Next base: position 327,125 of record JACRUU010000017.1, read on the forward strand.
ACCCTCCCCCACTGTGATACACCGCTCCCACACTGTGATACACCCCTCCCCCACTGTGACCCTCCCACACTCCTGTGATACACCCTCCCCCACTGTGATACACCCCTCCCCACTGAGATACACCGCTCCCCCACTGTGATACACCACTCCCACACTGTGATACACCCCTCCCACACTGTGATACACCCCTCCCACATGTGATACACCCTCCACACTGTGATACACCCCTCCCCCACAGTGATACACCCCTCCCCACACTGTGATACACCCTCCCCACTGTGATACACCACTCCCACACTGTGATACATCCCTCCCACACTGTGATACACCACTCCCTCACTGTGATACACCACTCCCCCACTGTGATACACCGCTTCCCCCAGTGAGCTACACCACTCCCCCACTGTGATACACCCCTCCCCACTGTGAGACACCGCTCCACACGTGAACACCATCCCACACGTGATACACCCGCACACACTGTGCTACACCCCTCCCTCACTGTGACCCTTAACCCCTCCCCCATGTGATCCCGCTTACCACACTGTGATACACCCCTCCCCCACTGTGATACACCCCTCCCCACACTGTGATACACCACTCCCTCACTGTGATACACCCCTCCCCCACTGTGATACACCGCTTCCCCCACTGTGATACACCGGTCCCACAAAGTGATACACTGCTACCCCACTGTGATACACCCTTCCCCACTGTGAGACACCGCTTCCACACTGTGATACACCCCTCCCCCACTGTGATACAACCGCTTACCCCACTGAGCTACACCCCTCCCCCACTGTGATACGTGATACATGCCTTCCATACTGTGATACACCCTCCACCACTGTGATACACACTGTGATACACCGCTCCCCCACTGTGATACACACTGTGATACACCGCTCACCCACTGTGATACACACTGTGATACACCGCTCACCCACTGTGATACACTAAAGGATCTAATGTCCATTCTTCATGTCTTTTAACTTTCCGTATCCAAACCAAACATCTCACACTCTCCAAACTAAATAATGTTTTTCCACTGATCTAATGTTCATTTTTAAGGTTTCTTGGCTAAATGTATCTCCCCTACGTTGTTCTTCTGATGTAATAGTTTCTTTTCTGCAATTCAATCATGAATGTCTCACACAGTGGATGATGAAATATGTCTGTTTGAGGAACCAAAAACAGTGTACAACAGTGACTCTGATGATCCCAATAAACTGATCCTCTAAACATATTCTGGTTCTTTAACATGTTCTTTGTTTACTTTAGAATTCCAGATGTGTATTAAAATAATACAAATAAATAAATAAAAATCACTTAGAAGGTGTGTGTGTGTGAATGTGTGTGACTGTGTGTGATTGGTGCTATAGAGTGTAGAGTATAAAAAGTCGGAGTGTGAAAGTGAGTTAGGGGTTAAATAGTTACTTTCTGTTTCTCCCCTGCTGTCCGTATTCTCTCCGCGCGCTGTGGGTATGTGTGTGCGTGTGTGTGTGTGTGTGTGTGTGTGTGTGTGCCCGAGCGCACGAGCGAGTTTTGTAAACACTCTGTAAGTGGGGAGGATCAGAGGCGCGATGGACGAGTCGGATCTGCAGTCGGATGGCGCGCGCATGAACGAGTCGGAGTATGATTATTCGGATTATTACAGTGTGGACGCGCTGGAGGATTTCCGGCCGTGTGAGAAACACCAGGTGAAGAAGATCAGCCGTTATCTGCTGCCGGTCTTCTACTCGGTCGCGTGCGCGCTCGGGCTGCTGGCCAACCTCGGGCTGCTGCTGCTGCTGGTGTGCACGCGCAGGACGCGCGCGCGGATACGGACGCGGATGGCGGCTCTTCCCGCGTGCGCGCTGTGCGCCGACCTGCTCTTCACCTCCACCTTCCCGTTCTGGGCGGTGTACGCGGCGCGCGACTGGACCTTCGGCGCGCGCGCCTGCAAAGCCGTCACGCTGGCGTACGCCGTGGGCTTGTACGGCGGAAACCTGCTCGGCGCGTGCGCGGTGCTGCGTGGGTGCGTGGACGCGGCTTGCGCGCGTCGGTGCACGGGCCGGACTTGGCGGGACTTGGCGTGGTGCGCGTGCTCGTTGACGCTGGCGTGTCTGGCCGCCGTCCCTCACATCAGCTTCGTGGAGGAGCGCCACGCCCACGGCGAGACCCAGTGCTCCTATCACTACACGCAAGGCTGGAAGGTCTACACTCGGATGCAGCTGGTCCTGATGGTCTTCCTGATCCCGTTCCTGATCTACCTCGCTTCCTCCGTCGCCTTGTTCCGGACCACGGCTCCCCCGGCATTCTCCTCCAGCGCGTTCCGGCGCGCCATCGTGTCCACGGGGCTGTTCTTCACGCTGTGGTTCCCGTACACGCTGGTTATCACAGTGCACGTCCTGCAGGATCTGCACGTGGTCTCTGGGTGTGGCTCCAGCCTCCACCTCGACCTCGCCATCCTGAGCACCGAGTGCATCGCCTTCTCTCGCGCCTTCATCAACCCCGTAGCGTACCTTCTGCTCCACAGGCGAGCGTGGAGAGCGCTCCGGGAGAAGCTCGTGAGCTCCAGGGAATACCTGCTGGACTCCTCGGAGAACTCGGACAGCGTGTCAAGTCAGGACAGCGGCGTGGAGCTGAGGGCCATCCAAAGCCATCCCGGTTTCTCCCGTTCTGAGAGAGGAACCGCTGAGAAACAAGGACACTTACTACCACATGCCACGTAGCTTCATTTCCCCGAGGCCCTACATGAAGGAGCCGCTATATTCCACAATAAACCCACTAATCGTTTACATTTCTATAAGAATCTGTATTTTTATATCAATAATCCATATTTATATCCTTTATAAAAATGTGTAATCTATAACCACATATTTCTCTTACAGCAGGGTTACTGAGGTAAATAAATAAGAGAATAAATAAACACACCCCGTCTCCATGTGGTCACATCCATCTACAAAATATTCCATATCTGATTCACACACACATGTTCTTATTTTCCTCATGCGGGAGAAACAATACACACACTCATACTCATATACTTTTGGATCTTTTGGAAGGCAACCCAAACCATGCACACACACACACCACACACACACACACACACACACACCCACACACACACCCACACACACACACACACACACACACACTGCTCATACAATAGTGAGGTTCAACACATATTTCAGATTATTATGTCAGATTTATTGAGGACATTTACAAACACACCACACACACACACACACCACACACACACACACACACACAACAACGCTGTTCCATTTCCACTTACAACATTTGGCAGACACTCTTATCCTGAGCAGTACAAC
>JACRUU010000017.1:335441-342941 GCA_030449085.1 Kryptopterus vitreolus
TTTCCTCCTTCGGATTCGGATCCAGAGATTTCTTTAGTAGACACGGAAGAATTCAGCTTCTGTTAGAGCAGGGTTGTCCAATCTTTTCCACAAAGGGCCAGTGTGGGTGCAGGTTTTCATTCCAACCAAACCAAGTCCACCCTAAAATTGACCTGCTTCAATATAATGACTTTCATTTTCAATGCCTATCAGGTGTGACCCTTCATTGATTGGATTAAGACTTAAGACTTAAGTAATACTAATACAGGAGTGTCCAATCATGTCCACGAAGGGCCAGTGGGGGTGCAGATCAATGAAGGGTCACACCTGATAGGCATTGAAAATGAAAATCATTATATTGAAGCAGGTCAATTTTAGGGTGGACTTGGTTTGGTTGGAATGAAAACCTGCACCCACACTGGACCTTGGTGGAAAAGATTGGACAACCCTGTGTTAGATGGATCTTCTTATCACTGCAGTGCAGTAGCGCCACCTAGTGGACAATAAAACACACTGGACAATGTGAGACGACTGTAACGCACGTGATGCTTTCGTCTATCCAATTTCGTCTATATAAAGCAAAAGTAGTGTTATTGAGAAGTTCTGTATTAATTAAACTGGGCTCAGAATCACTGCAGGAAGTGGGAGTGGTTTGTTATCTAAGGAAGTTTCCAGTGGAGAGAAAATCAACACATTTTAGTACTGAAGCGAATAAATAAATCAAACGTGGTCACTAGAGGGCAGCATTCTCCAATTCATCTCAGTCTGATATACCGCCAGTGTCTGCTGCTTCCTGTATGTTCTCTTCTTCTTATCTCCACTAGGCGGCACTATATACAGCTGGAGATCTTCCACATCAACAGTCTCCTATTATTCAATTCTCTAATATTGAACTCTATTATTAAAGCACGTGTTTTTGCAGAGTTTGTGTGTGTGTGTGTGTGTGTGTTATGTGAACCAAATAAAAAAACACCCTGGACATCTTGTACATTGACATCGTGTACTTTCAAGGAGTGATCTTATCAGCCAATCAGGAGTAAGACATGTCATGCGTGAAATCATGAAGGTCACAAGTTTCACCTGCTGACCTTCAGGAAATGGATGAAGTGAAGTCGATGTGGAGAAAACTCTACAGATACAGCAGATCTGTGTTTTATATGATATAACTGAGATTTACTTTTGAACACGAGGTTGATTTTGGTTCCTTCTGAACTTAGCTACAAAAGAGAAAACAGTACATCAACGTGTAGATCACTTTAATTTGCACCTCTCTGCTAAACATCTAATGACGGGAACGTTCGAACATGACGAGGAACATAAACATTCCACCTTAAGAACAATATTTAAGAAAAGGAAGGTGAAAGTTAAATCTGATAGAACATCGAGGCTCATTTCTGATTAGCACAGAATGTGACGAGGAGTTCGAGGAACTGGGCAGAAGATTGTGCAGATACAGAGGGTAAAATAAGAATTGGTCATGTCGTGAAATTTGCACCAGAAATCAAACCTGGCAAAAGAATCCAAACAAGGCCATAAATAAAGTGAAATGAGCGGAGAAAGTGCTACGGATCTCCAGCTTTCTCAGATTCCTTCCTTGGATCCCTGTTTTGCTCGACCTGCTGAATAAATGCTTTGCTGTTGCTTTGTGGTTCTTGCCGGTGTTGTTCTGATTCTGGTCTGTTTATCTGGATTTGGTTGTTATCGTCTCGGATCGAACATACCGGTTCACCTGTGATCTGATAACAGACTGGTTTTGGAATGTTGGAATTTTAACCTACGCCCTTTTGTTTACTTCACCTTTCTTATTAAATCATTTCTTATATAAAGGTGTCGAACTCATGATGGATAAAAGCAAAGATCTTCTTCAAGACCTTCTCAAACTTATTATTGCTAAAGTTACGTATCGTATTGTTACAGAAGGATTTCTGATCTTCTGAATGTTCCAGAAGCACGGTGGTTTAGTGGTTAGCACGTTCGCCTCACACCGCCAGGGTCCGGGTTCGATTCCCGTCTTCGGTCATGTGTGTGTGGAGTTTGTGCATGTTCTCCCCGTGCTTCAGGGGGTTTTTCTCCGGGTTCCTGCAATGTGCCCTGCGATGGTTTGGCATTCCATCCAGGGTGTATCCTGCCTTAATGCCCATAGACGCCTGAGATAGGCACAGGCTCCCCGTGACCCGAGGGAAGATCAGATAAAGCGCTAGAATGAATGAATGTTCCAGTGAATGTTCCAGTGAATGTTCCAGAAGTGGAAAGAAGATTTGAGACAAAGCAAAAATACTGTTATTTGTAAACGTGTTAATGTAATTCAAAACAACGAGTTTAACATTTCTATTCCCTTGTCTTTTTTTGAACTACACTAGGAACCCCCCCGACCCCGACATCTTGGACCCAAACCTTCTGGAGGAATTCCACAGGTCGCACCCCAACTGGCCCGGTCCCCGAGGGCGAGGACGCCCACCCGTGTCGCCGTCGCATCAGGCCCTCTGGAGCGGTCAGTGGAGAGGGGGGGAGGTGATGTCACAATCATGCCTCCTCCCAGCTCGGAGCTTCCACGCTCCCACTCACCTAGCTACTGATGAGCTCTAGCTGGGGCTAGTTGGCGCCATCAGTAGCTTGGCTATTTAAGTCCAGCTTTCCTCCTTTCCGCGTCCGGGCTCGTGATTTCTGGATTATGAAACGAACACGTATCCTGTCAAGAAAACGCTACTGACCTCTATATCCTGCCTGATTCCAAATCAGGTTCGATTCCCGCAGGCTACAGTTTCCCGGACTCCCAAGCCCCGCGGACGCGACCTCGTCCGCTGCTGAGCCTGTGTGCTTCGCCCCGTCTGAAAGCTTCCTAGCGCCGCGCTTACGACACGGGCCGTACCGGGCTGTACACCCGCATTATCTACTCCTCGGAGTTGTTATCCTTTGTTCTCCATTTTCCAGAATAAATCCTTTAAGTCTGATCCCGGTGTTCATTACAATGTTATTACTCTTTACACCTCTGTCCAAGAGTGGTGATTTACATCATAAAAACAACATTCATTAAAAACATTTACAAGAATATTTTATCCTCATGCTTTATGTTGAGTTTGGCTTCATTGATAATAATCACACATTTGCATAAAGTGTCCGTATTTATCCACGGGCTCGTTGATTATTTAAACACTTATAAAATATTCATTTTAGGTAAATTTTTGTATATTAAGATGTAATTAAGTTGTGATTAATCATAATTAAATATTGAAATTAATTGACAGTCCTAAAAAATAATTAATACATTCATTAATAATTATATATATATATATATATATATATATATATATATATATATATATATATTCTATTATATATATATGAATATGAATATATGTCTATATGAAATATCTGTGTTTAATACCCTGAAATTCAAGCCAATCACAATACACTATTTGTACACAACAGGAAGAAATAAATTAGATTAATAACCTGTTCACGCACACGCAAACACGCACACACATGCACACACACACGCACACGCGCACACACACACACACGCGCACACACACACACACACGCACATACACACACACACACACACACACACACAAATACTGCTGCACTACACTATGCCACAAAAACATTTTTTCCAGTAAAGAATAGGAAGTTTGTTTGTGAGTGTGTGTGTTTATGTGTGCGTGTGTGTGTGTGTAGTGTGTGTGTGTGTGTGTGTGTGTGTGTGTGTGTGTGTGTGTGTGTGTGTGTATAAAATATTTTTTGCACTCAGTAGTACTATAACATGCTTCACCAGTTTTCTCATTATCATGTGACTTGTTTTTTGAAGCAGCTCTTAATTACATCCTCTTCACAACATTGTCTTTCTCCATAAGGCTTTAATTTCACTTCACTGCCCCTTTACTTCATCTTAATCCTGCCAAACATCCCCTGTCCTGCCTGTGTCCTGCCCCTGTTCTGCCACCGTCCAGCCCTTGTCCTGTCCCTGTCCTGCCCTCATCCTGCCCCTGTCCTGTCCCTGTCCTCCCCCACGTCCTGCCCCTGTCCTGCTCCGTCCTGCCCCATGTCTTCCCCCCCATCCTGCCCTTGTCCTGCAATCATCCTGCCCCGTCCTGCCTGGTATCCTGCCCTCGTCCTGACCCTCATCCTGCCCCTGTCCTGCCCCTTCCTGCCCCTGTCCTACCCCGTCCTGCCTCTGTCCTGCCCCTGTCCTGCCCCATGTCCTTTCCCCATCGTGCCCCCATCCTGCCCCGTCCTGCAACCATCTTGCCCCGTCCTGCCCCACATCCTGCCCCTGTCCTGCCCCGTCCTGCAACCATCCTGCCCGGTCCTGCCCCACATCCTGCCTCTGTCCTGCCCCTGTCCTGCCCCTGTCCTACCCCGTCCTGCCTCTGTCCTGCCCCTGTCCTGCCCCATGTCCTTTCCCCATCGTGCCCCCATCCTGCCCCGTCCTGCAACCATCCTGCCCCGTCCTGCCCCTTGCCCCGTCCTGCCCCACATCCTGCCCCTGTCCTGCACCATCCTGCCACTTAATCCGGCCCCCTGCGTACTCCGTCCTGCCCCCTATCCTGTCCTCATCCTGCAGCCATCCAACATGTGTGTGTGTGTGTGTGTGTGTGTGTGTGTAAAATATTTTTTGCACTCAGTAGTACTATAACATGCTTTACCATCACGTGACTTGTGTTTTGCAGCAGCTCTTAATTACAGCCTCTTTACAACATTGTCCTGCCCCCGTCCTGCCCCTGTCTTGCCCCCATCCTGCCCTCATCCTGCAACCATCTTGCCCCTGTCCTGCCCTTGTCCTGACCCGTCCTGCCCTAATCCTGCCTTCGTCCGGAACCATCCTGCCACCCAATCCTGCCCCCTGTCCTACTCCGTCCTGCCCCCATCCTGTCCTCGCCCTGCAACCATCCCGCCCCTGTCCTGCCCCCATCCTGCCCCTGTTCTGCCCCCTGTAACCCCCCGAGTTCTCATAAATGACACAAACCTCCATTATATTCTTACTCTTAAGTTCTTACTCCATGTAACTTAATAACATTTAATACTAATAACATTTCATTATAATTAAACAAAAACAAATATATGGAATTGTTTCATTATAATTCTTGTATTTCCAAATTCCTAATCATTACAGGTTAATCAGTTACAGGTGAAATAAACCTCCTGAGACAAAATGTGGAAGGAACCTTGTAGGGAGGTGGTGTAGCCCAGTGGTTAAGGTGTTGGACTCTGGACCAGAAGAACATGGGTTCCCCACCACCAACACCACCAACACCAAACTGCCACTAGTGGCCCTTCAGCAAGGCCCTTAACCCTTAAGTGGCTCTGGATAAGGGCGTCTGCCAAATGCTGTAAATGTAAATGTTGAGGAGAACTTGGTGTAGAGAGGAAGCGATACTTCACACAGCAGATATGAAGAGTAGCACCATGAAGTGTTCCACTAAACCCCAGGATGGATGTGTGAAGTCTCGCCTGCAGCTTTTATTAAACCTGGGAATGAATGTGTTCTGAGAAAGATCATCTAATAACAGCGTTCATCTTTATCACTGTGATCAGTCCCGTGGAGTGGATGTTTATGTCTAGGTTTCACACAGTGACGACAACATGTGAGTAAACATCACTGTGTTTTTATTTGTAGAGGAATAAAGAGGTTATAAGACTTTATAAAAGTGTGTGTAATTTAGTGTCTATAACAAAAATAAATATAATATTTGGGCAGATATAAACATATTTGTAGCTCTGTTGGATGTTTTTATAAAAAGTAAATGTACAAAACATGGAAAATAAATGTTTTAACTATTTAATATTTTTATATATAAATTAAAAAATCTACAGTAATATATTCATGATACATTAAAGTACAGTTGTAACGGGACGCTGAAGCAGAGACACAGGGAGCCGGAATTAAACGAAATAGGATTTATTTAAATAAAGAACAAAGGAGACGAGCGGCCAGACAGGCTGGGGAGCCTTGCGTGCTGCGAGCCGTGGTACGGGAAGTACCGGAGAGCAGGTGCGACGGCGGACTCGGAAGTCCGGGAAGCGGGAACAGACGGGAACCTGATTGGGAAATCAGACGAGAGGTTAAACATTACATGAAGTATCCGTGTCCACGTCACTAGGGAAGTGCTACGAGCCCGGACGGGGAATGTCGGGAATGACATAAGGAGAGGGAGAGAGGATGAGGAACAGGTGAGGCCAATTTGGGTTGTGTGTGTGTGGAAAAGAACAGGGAGGAGTGAGGAGAGAGAGGGAACCCTGACAACAGGATAATGTATGAGATATGTGATGTTGAGGTACGGAATGAATAAATATGCAGTAATAAAACTTTAACAATAAAAACACCCACGACATTCTGTACATCGTGTACTTTCAAGGAGTGATCTTATCAGCCAATCAGGAGTAAGACATGTCATGCGTGAAATCATGAAGGTCACGAGTTTCACCTGCTGACCTTCAGGAAATGGATGAAGTGAAGTCGATGTGGAGAAAACTCTACAGATACAGCAGATCTGTGTTTTATATGATATAACTGAGATTTACTTTTGAACACGAGGTTGATTTTGGTTCCTTCTGAACTTAGCCACGCCCACAATTTTGATACGTTGTTCTGACATTAAATTAATTACATTGCAAATATGTTAATTATGGGAAGTTTTTTTTTAAAGCAGCATGTACACAATATTGTTTCATTATCAGCAGAAAAATAACTGTTAATGCATCTTTTTCTTTAAACAAATACAACCAATCAACTTCCAGATCAAACAGCAGGTTAATATAAACCACCTGACATGAAGTGTGATGTGGTTTTGATGGCGTACGAGTAAAACCAGCTGTTCTTGAAGATTCCTCTGGTAGTGCCGGGGAATTATTAATAGTTTACGATGGACGGGAAGGAGCTTCCAGAATGTCTCCAGGAGAAAGTTGTGGAAAGGCACAAGTTAAAGGAGATTACAAAAAGGGTCTGAAGTCTTTAGATCGTCCTCTGAATACTGTTCAGACCAACGCATGGCCTACATCAGAAGTGTAATCTGGAGAAGCTGACGAAAACCAACAACACCTTAAACAAGGTTTAATAGCTGAAATGATTATTGTGTGACACCTTCATCACAAACTTTACACAAAGCCGGTGTGTATCGCAGAGTGACAAGAAAGAAGATACACCTGAAAACTCTCTCACACACACTCGGGTTTACGCTCTGCAAAAATCCACCTGGAAAACACCTGACGAGAACAAAACTGCCCTTTCTGAATGGAACGCCAAGCACTGTAGCTGTTTTTAAAGTGGACCTGGTGGGGGCAGCGTTATGCTGTGGAGATGTTTCTTATTCTCATTGGGGACAAAAGAGAAAACAGTACATCAACGTGTAGATCACTTTAATTTGCACCTCTCTGCTAAACATCTAATGACGGGAACGTTCGAACATGACGAGGAACATAAACATTCCACCTTAAGAACAATATTTAAGAAAAGGAAGGTGAAAGTTAAATCTAATAGAACATCGAGGCTCATTTCTGATTAGCACAGAATGTGACGAGGAG
>JACRUU010000017.1:350441-352941 GCA_030449085.1 Kryptopterus vitreolus
CACACACACACACACACACACACAAATGACATGTAGCACTGTCACGTAGCTGTGTTTTTTTTAAACCAATGTTTTAAACCCATAAACATAAATCAACAGCTCATTACTAATATTGATTTGCATGATTATAATATTTCTTGCATATAGTATTAATCAGTATCACAGTCAGTATCAGGATAAGAATCAGGGATATTAGTAGGATCAGTATTAGCATTAGCAGTATTAGTAGCAGTATCAGTATTAGTGTCAGTATTATTATTAGTATCAGTATAGTATATCAGTATTAGTATCAGTAGTCAGTATCAGTATTAGTATCAGTATCAGTATAGTATTCAGTATCAGTATTTATTAGTATTATTAGTATCAGTATATATCAGTATTAGTATCAGTATTAGTATCAGTATTATTATTAGTAGCAGTATTAGTGTCAGTATTATTATTAGTATCAGTATCAGTATTCAGTATTATTATTAGTAGCAGTATCAGTATTAGTATCAGTATCAGTATTAGTATCAGTATCAGTATCAGTATTAGTATCAGTATTAGTATCAGTATTATTATTAGTAGCAGTATTAGTAGACGTAGCAGTATTAGTGCCAGTATCAGTATTAGTAGCAGTGTTAGTAGAAGTGTTTGTAGCAGTATTAGTAGCAGTAACAGTATTGGTATCAGTAGCAGTATTAGTATCAGTAGCAGATGCAGATGTTATATAAGCAGTGTTATCAGTCGTATAAAACGAGGTCCTGGAGTTCATTTCCTTAAAACTCTAAAACATCACAATATATAATATGTTCATTACATCATCACAAAACCAGCCAGTACAAACATTCTGTAATCATGAAATGTGCAAAATTAATAAATATACACAGAACAACATCAGTAATCCTAATATTCATCCTCCATATTGATTTAATGTGTTATGTACAATTATATAGTAAATAAACATGTAATATAAATATTGAATAAAGCAGCCTGACATATACATTACAGCGGAATGATTTCTCCTCGTTTCACAGCTTGTTTTTGGAAGCTGTTCAGCCATGATACAGCGCCCCCTGGAGCACGGAGCATTAATGTCAAGCTTGGAAATAGCGTGGCTCGAACCCTGACCTTCTGAACAGTAACCCAGTGCAGGAAATGATCTTATAGAAGTGGTAGCAGTAACATTAGTGTCAGCATTAATATCAGCAACATCACATAATATCAGTAATATTAGTAATATCAGTAGTATAAATACTGTCACTAATATAAATATCAGCAGGGATATCAGCAGTGATATCAGCAGGGATATCAGTAGAAGTATGAGTGGATGTGAATATCCCGGGGATTTGTATGAATGGACAGAGAGGAACAGCGGCGCTGATTGATGGTGTGGAGGGAAACGGCGGCTCAGCAGGAACAACAATACTTCCATTGAACGTTGTCTGATGTAACGCACTTGGCCTGTACTTGGTGGTGCAGGGTTTAAACAGAAGAACATCTCTTTGTTCTGCTCGACTCCCTCTCTTTACGTACAGCGGTGGAGCTCACAGCCGGGTCAGGTCGTACAGCGGTGGAGCATACAGCAGGGTCAGGTCGTACAGCGGTGGAGCTCAGAGCAGGGTCAGGTCGTACAGCGGTGAAGAGGTCAGCAGGTCACAGCAGGGTCAGGTCGTACAGGTGGAGCTAAGAGCCAGGGTCAGGTCGTACAGCGGTGGAGCAGGTCAGCAGGTCACAGCAGGGTCAGGTCGTACAGGTGGAGCTCAGAGCAGGGTCAGGTCGTACAGCGGTGGAGGTCAGAGCAGGGTCAGGTCGTACAGCGGTGGAGTCAGAGCAGGGTCAGGTCGTACAGCGGTGGAGGTCAGAGCTGGGTCAGGTCGTACAGGTGGAGCTCACAGCCGGGTTAGGTCGTACAGCGGTGAAGCAGGTCAGCAGGTCACAGCAGGGTCAGGTCGTACAGGTGGAGCTAAGAGCAGGGTCAGGTCGTACAGCGGTGAAGGTCAGAGCCGGGTCAGGTCGTACAGGTGGAGCTCAGAACAGGGTCAGGTCGTACAGCGGTGAAGCAGGTCAGCAGGTCAGAGCAGGGTCAGGTCGTACAGGTGGAGCTCAGAGCCGGGTCAGGTCGTACAGGTGGAGGTCAGAGCCGGGTCAGGTCGTACAGGTGGAGGTCAGAGCCGGGTCAGGTCGTACAGGTGGAGCTCAGAGCCGGGTCAGGTCGTACAGGTGGAGGTCAGAGCCGGGTCAGGTCGTACAGGTGGAGCTCAGAGCCGGGTCAGGTCGTACAGCGGTGGAGGTCAGAGCCGGGTCGGGTCGTACAGGTGGAGGTCAGAGCCGGGTCGGGTCGTACAGGTGGAGCTCAGAGCCGGGTCGGGTCGTACAGCGGTGAAGCAGGTCAGAGCAGGGTCAGGTTTGAGGAGTAGCAGTGAACCCTGTCCTCTGGAGGAAGAGGAAACATCCGTGGGAGCATGGAGCTGAGGAGGAGGTGATGACGAGGTAGGAGATGTGCTGCTGCTGCTGATTC
>JACRUU010000017.1:358728-376228 GCA_030449085.1 Kryptopterus vitreolus
AACATAGCAGACAGAGAGCAAATTAATAAATAAAAGAAGTAAACAGAAAAAGTTTTGAAGCCTCTTAGCATCACACACACACACACACACACACACACACACACACACACACACACACACACACACACACACACACACACACACACACACACACACACACACACACACACTCCATAATCTCACACTCACACACACACACACTCAACCACACACCACACACACACAACTCCACACACCACACACACACATACACTCACACACCACACACACACACACACACACACACAAACACACACACTCACACACACAACACCCACACACACACGGCCACACCACACACACCCACACACCACACACACACTCACACAACACCTCACACACACACACACACACAAAAAAAACACACACACACACACACACCACTCTCACACACACACACACACACACACACACACACTCCACCACACACAACACTCACACACACACCACACACACACACACAAATACATACACACACACACACCAACACCCACACTCACACACACACACACAAAAAAAAAAAAAACACACACACACTCACACACACACCCACACACACACACACACACACACTCACACACACACACACACACACACACACACTCACACACACACACACCCACACACACACACACACACACCCCACATCACACACACACACACACACACACACACACACACACACACACACACACACACACACACACACACACACACACACACACACACACACACACTCACACACACACAGAGGTCACATGACCTCAGACAGGGGGTTTCCCTGAGGAAGTGCCCAAGCCGAGCCCATCTCCTCTCGTTTATTCATCTCTCTCTTTATTATCCCTCTCTCCGTCCCCCGTGTCGTCCACATCCGCTCCAATACACTTCACTCGTCTTCCACCCCCAACTGATACAGACACAAGCCCAGACCAACAGACGAACACACAACTCACACATCTGCACACTGTGTTAACCAACGCAAACAAACACACAAACACAACACAAACACAACACAACGCAAACACAACACAAAACAACAAACACAACACAAACACACACCAACACAACACAAACACAACGCAAACACAACGCAAACACAACGCAAACACAACATAAACACAACACAAACACAATGCAAACACAACACAAACACACACACAATAACACAACACACAACACAACACAAACACAACACAAACACAACACAAACACAACGCAAACACAACGCAACAACCACAACACAACACAACAACGCAAACACAAAACACAACACAAACACAACGCAAACACAACACAAACACAACGCAAACAAACGCAAGACCACAACAAAACCAAACACACAACATAAACACACTAAACACAACGCAAACAACACAAACACAAACACAAACACAACACAAACACACAAAACACAAAAACACCAAACACAACACAACACACAACAACACAAACCCAAACAACAACAAACACAACCAAACCAACCAAACGCAAACACAAACAAACACAGAAACAACACAAACACAACACAAACACAACATAAACACAACGCAAACACAACGCAAACACAACACAAACACAACACAAACCAACACAACACAAACACAACGCAAACACAACACAAACACAACACAAAACACAACACACACAACACAACACAACCACAACAAACACAAACACAACACAACACAACACAAACAAACACAAACACAACACAAACACAACGAACAAACACAACACAACACAACAAACACACACAACACAAACACAAACACAACAAACACACCAAACACCAACACAACACAAACAAACACAACACAAACACAAAACACAACACAAACGCAAACACAAACGCAAAACAACAAAAAACACAAACACAACACACAAACCACAAACACAACACCAAACACAACAAACACAACACAAACACAAAACACAAACGCAAACACAACACAAACAAACACACACACACACAACACAACAACAAACACAAACAAACACACAAACACAACACACACACAAACACACAAACACAACACAAACACAACACAAACACAACGCAAACACAAACACAACACAACAACAACAAACACAACACAAACACACAACACAAACAACAACACAACACAACACAAACACAAACACAAACACAACACACAACACACAACACAACACAACGCAAACACAACGCAAACACAACAAACACAACACAAACACAACACACACACAAACACAACACAAACACAACACAAACACAAACACAAACACAAACACAAACACACACACAAACACAAACACAACACAACACAACACAACACAACCACAAAACACAACAAACAAACAAACACAACACAACACAACACACAACTGCAAACTACAACACAACACAACACACACAACACAACACAACACACAAACACACACACAACACAAAACCCACACAAACAACAAACCAACACAAAACACAAATACAACACAACTCAAACACACACAACACAAACACAACAAACCAACACAACACAAACACAACACAACATAAAACAAACACAAACACAACACAACACAAACACAACACAAACACAACGCAAAACACAACACAAAAACACAACACAACAAAAACACAACAACAAACACAAAACACAACACAAACAAAACACAAAACACAACACAAAACACAACACAAACACAACACAAAACACAACATAAACACAACGCAAACACAACACAAACACAACACAAACACAACACAAACACAACACAACACACAACACAAACACAAACACAAACACACACGCAAACACAACACAAACACAACACAACACACCACAAACACAACACAAACACAACACAAACACACAAAACCAAAACAACACAACACCACACACAAACAAACACAAACCAACACAAACACAACACAAACACAACACAACACAACATAACACAAAACACACACAACACAACACAAACACAACGCAAACACAACGCAAACACAACACTACAACACAACATAACACAACAAACACAACGCAAACACAAACCACAAACATAACACAAACAACAACACACACACACAACACACACACACACACGCAAACAAACAACACAAAACGCAAACACACAAACACACAAAACACAACCCCCCCCCCCCAATCACAACACAACACAACACAACACAAACACAACACAAACACACAACACACAACACAACAACACACACGCAAACACAACACACACACACACACACACACATCACACAACAACACAACATCACACACACACACACAACAAACACACAATATACACACACAACACACACACAACACAACACAACACACAACACACAAACACACAACACACACCCAACAACATAACACAACACAAACTACACAACACAACACAACACAAACACAACACAACACACACAACACACAACACAAACACAACACAAAAAACACAACACGCAAACACAACACAAAACACAACCCAAAACACAACACACAACACAACACGCAAACACAACGACAAAACAAACACAACACAAACATCAACACAAACACAAACACAACACAAACAACACAAACACAAACACAAACACAACACAAACACAACAACACAAACAACAAAATAAACAAATATAACACAACTCAAACACAACAACAACACTCAACACAACACAAACACAAACACAAAACACAACACAACACAAACACAACACAACACAACACAAACACAACAACACAACAACAACACAAACACAAACACACACAAAACAACACCACAAACACAACACAAACACAAACACAAACAACACAAACACAACAAACAACACAAAACAAAACACAACACAACAACACACAAACACAACACAAAACACAACACAAACACAACACAAACACAACGCAAACACAACGCAAACACAACACAAACACAACACAAACACAACACAAACACAACACAAACACAACACAAACACAACACAAACACAACACAAACACAACACAAACACAACACAACACAAACACAACAAACAACACACAACATAAACACAACAACAAACACACAAACACAAACACAACACAAACAAACAAACACAACACAAACACAACACAAACACAACGCAAACACAACACAAACACAACACAAACACAACACAAACACAACACAAACACAACGCAAACACAACACAAACACAACACAAACACAACACAAACACAACACAAACACAACACAAACACAAACAAACAAACACAACACAAACACAAAAACAAACACACAACACACAACACAACACACACAACACACAACACACACACACAACACAAACACAACACAAACACAAACACAACACAACACACAAACACGCAACACAAACAAACACAACGCAAACACAACGCAAACACAACAAACACAAAACACAAACACAACACAAACACAACACAAACACAACACAAACACAAAATAAACACAACACAAATGTAACACCACCACCTTGACAAAAGCATCACTCATGTGACTCAGCAATCATTTATATAATTATATAATTATTATTATGTAGTGACTCGGCTGTTTCAGGAGTCACATAACGAATTGACTCAACTGATTCAGAACTTGTACAGTTTACAGACTGAATCGATTCAGGAGTCATTTATCTTAATATTCACAAGTGATTCAGAGAAGGAGGGTGAAATAAAGGTGTGGTCAGAGGGATCTGCTGTAGGAGTTTCACTGCAGCTGTAATCCACCAGGTGCAGATGTGGCTCCAGTGAAACGAGACGTGTTGAAATGAGGTCATTGGGTTTCTGTATGTATGGCGTTTATTCTCTCTGTATGAGATTCCTGTGTGTGATGTTATAATGCATAAATATAATACTGATGCTTTATAGACGTGGTGTTATAAAGAGGTGGATTTACTCGGGGTGAAATCCACGACCTGACACTGGCTTTAATAATCCCTCAATGTGACTTTTTATTGCCTTGTAAAAAGAAAGACAAATATTTAACACACACACACACACACACACACACACACACACACACACACACACACACACGCGCGCGCACACACAGAGACCAGAGTGCTGACGGAACACACTCCATGAGTGGAAGTAATGAATGCAGGAGTTATGTAAGAATTCATCATTATGAATCTGTTGTTTGTTGTGAGTTGAGAAAGTGTGGATTCGTATCTGTGTAAGATTAAACGTGTAATTCAGGAATGTGTCAAATTCATTTATCTCTCTTACCTATAATTAACCAACACTAGTGTCAGACTCAGGCAGGGGGCGTACTTCTTATAAATCACCTGTGTGGAGCATCAAGACCAAGTTCTTCAAAGCTTCTTCATACCTAGTGTGTGTGTGTGTGTGTGTGTGTGTGTGTGTGTGTGTGTGTGAGAGATGTAGAAGATGTAATCACACTTGAAATGCAGCGTTTTCATTGGTGTAAAGAATTGTAAAGAGCTGACTCGTGAAAAAGACGCCTGTGTGGTTTTGAGGTTTGAATCCTGATGCTGACTCAGTTCTGAGAAGTTCCTTCAGGACACGCAAGAGGAAATTAAGGGATCTAAGAAGACAGTTGCCATGGAGACCGGAACAAACACAGCTGGAGACAGACCCAGATGTTTCGGTGAGATCTGTCTTACTGTTACAATAGATTCCATAAATCATTTCTCCTGGAACAGAGATGCTGAGACACATGACTGCTGAAAGCATACTGATGCTGAATTACACCATGGAACATACCAATAACACGCCTATAACACACCCACTACACGCCCACTACACACCCACTACACACCCACTACACACCCATAACACACCCATAACACACCCATTACACGCCCATTACATGCCCACTACACGCCCACTACACACCCATTACACACCCATTACACGCCCATTACACGCCCATTACATGCCCACTACACACCCATTACACACCCATTACACACCCATTACACACCCATTACACACCCATTACACACCCATTACACGCCCATTACATGCCCACTACACACCCATTACACACCCACTACACACCCACTACACGCCCTACACGCCCATTACACGCCCATTACATCACAGCCCACTTACGAACACCCGATTAACCCACCACGCCCATACCGCCCATACACGCCCATTACACGCCCATTACACGCCCATTACACACCCATTACACGCCCATTACACGCCCATAACACACCCACTACACGCCCATTACACGCCCATAACACACCCACTACACGCCCATTACACGCCCATAACACGCCCACAACACACCCACTACACACCCATTACACACACACCATTACAACACACCCACTACACACCCACTACACCCATACACACCCACTACACACCCAACACACGCCCATACACCCCACTACACGCCCATACACACACTACACACCCACTACACACCCATTACACGCCCATAACACACCCACAACACACCCATTACACGCCCATAACACACCCACTACACACCCATTACACGCCCATTACACGCCCATACAACACACCACACACACCCATACACCCATAGACACCACCCTATGTACACGCCATACCCACGCCCCTAACACACCCACTACACACCCATAAACACACCCATACGCCCATACACGCCCATAACACACCCACAACACGCCCATTACACGCCCATAACACACCCACTACACGCCCATTACACGCCCATAACACACCCACTACATGCCCATAACACACCCAATAAACCCCCATTACATGCCCATAACATATCAATAACATGCCCATAACACACCCACTACATGCCCATAACACACCCAATAAACCCCCATTACATGCCCATAACATATCAATAACATGCCCATAACACACCCACTACATGCCCATTACATGCCCACAACACGCCCACACGTCCACAACATGCCCACAACACGTCCACAATACACCCATAACATGCCCATAACATACCTACAACACGTTAATTACACATCCATAACATGCCCATAAGACAGTGACATCCATGACTATGAAAGAAGAATCCAAACAGTGAAAAGATCACATCTGGATTTCTGTAGTAAAATAATCCTTTTAAAGAATCCAGAACTCAGAATATTCTCTCATCTGGATCATGAATGGGAATTATGAAGGTGAGAAGTTCCCACAATGTTTGTTTAACCTCATTCTCCATCACCGTCCTTCTCGAACAAATACGGAATGCAGAGATGTGTTTGGGTTTGTCGTCCTGAATAAATGATCCATCCATCCATCCATCCGTCTTCTTCCACTTATCCGGGACCGGGTCGCGGGGGCAACAGTCTAAGCAGAGATGCCCAGACTTCCCTCTCTCCAGTCACTTCCTCTAGCTCCCCCAGGGGGACACTGAGGCGTTCCCAGGACAGTCGAGAGACATCGTCCCTCCAACGTGTTCTGGGTCTTTCGCGAGGCCTTTTCCCGGAGGGACATGCCCGAAACACCTCCCCTGGAAGGCGCCCAGGAGGCATCCGAAATAGATGCCCAAGCCTTCTCCAGGTTTCCCAGTGGGAATCCCACATTCAGGAAACGTCCTGCACACAATACACACACTCATCAGACCAAAGGACAGGTTTTGCACTGATCTAACGCAGCGTTTCTTGGTCCAGACACGTCTCTGCAGAGTGGATGATGTAATACATGTGATTCGGACACATTTATCCTCTGCAGCAGAGGAAGCTCCTGATCTTACCTCCTGGTCCTGATGAGATCCTGCTTCACCCTGGAGTTTGAGGGTTTGGAGAGGAACTTGTATGGAGGCGGGTGAAGGCATTGGGCTCGGGACCAGAAGGTCGCTGGTTCCAGCACCACCAAGCTCCACCAGTGGGCCGGTGATTTTGGGATTGAGTGATTTTCATACAGTAATGCTGGATATAATATGGATTTGTAGTGGTGTGTGGTAACACTAATAGTGACTCTGTACACACACACTTTACACAACACAACACAACTGATGCTCGAAAGTACATTAGGTCAGATATGTCATAAATGATCTTTTAGTGAGAGCCACCTGTGACCTGACACCCTCGTGGTGTTGTGGAGCTGCAACAAACCCACATGGAACAATCAAATTTATAACACATATTGTGGATCATTAACACGTTTTTGTTTACTACACAATGTGTTTTTTTTATAGTGCGTATTGTTCAGAAGAAGGTGTGTCCAAACACGACGTGTAGACTAAACATCTAGTGTTTATTAGTGTGGAACGGTGCTGAACGTCGCTCTGAGCTCAGGAACATGACATTTTTATTGTACATCTGTGTCCATCTATAAAGGAGATATAAAACACCTCCTGCGTGTAATTCACACTGTTCTCAGTGCAGATGTTCCGTGAGATCTTTGAGGGAAGGCAGAAGTGGATTAATGCTGCACAGACTCATTGTGTTCTAATACAGGAGGTTATAAAACGGCGTGTGTGTAACGCAGAGCTCGGAGACGAGCCAGGACATAAAACACTGCGGGATTGTGGGATTAAATGACTCTGGGCTGCACTGGATCCTCACCAGTTGCTGGGAGACAGAGGGACGAGTGCAGAAAGAGAGAGAGAGAGAGAGAGAGAGAGAGAGAGAGTGTTCCTGAGTGCCCTGTGAGGATCTCGCAGTGTAAACACACACCCCGGACTCATGTCTAAATATTATGACACGGAACGTGAACACACAACGACGTATCTGCAGCGAACTCACCGACATTCCTGACAACGTTCCTCCTCTGTTCACACACACACACACACACACACACACACACACACACACACACACACACACACACACACACACACACACACACACACACACTCCAACACACCAAAAGCTCCACACATCCACTCTCTCAGTGTGAGATCCGAACATATACACTCTCTCAGTGTGAGATATGAACATATACACTCTCTCAGTGTGAGATATGAATATATACACTCTCTCAGTGTGAGATATGAACATATAACTCTCTCAGTGTGAGATATATACACTCTCTCAGTGTGAGATATGAACATATACACTCTCTCAGTGTGAGATATGAACATATACACTCTCTCAGTGTGAGATATGAACATATACACTCTCTCAGTGTGAGATATGAACATATACACTCTCAGTGTGAGATATGAACATATACACTCTCTCAGTGTGAGATATGAACATATACACTCTCTCAGTGTGAGATATGAACATATACACTCTCATGTGTGAGATATGAACATATACACTCTCTCAGTGTGAGATATGAACATATACATATACACTCTCTCAGTGTGAGATATGAACATATACACTCTCTCAGTGTGAGATATGAACATATACACTCTCTCAGTGTGAGATATGAACATATACACTCTCTCAGTGTGAGATATGAACATATACACTCTCTCAGTGTGAGATATGAACATATACACTCTCTCAGTGTGAGATATGAACATATACACTCCCTCAGTGTGAGATATGAACATATACACTCTCTCAGTGTGAGATATGAACATATACACACTCTCTCAGTGTGAGATATGAACATATACACACTCTCAGTGTGAGATATGAACATATACACACTCTCTCAGTGTGAGATATGAACATATACACACTCTCTCAGTGTGAGATATGAACATATACACACTCTCTCAGTGTGAGATATGAACATATACACACTCTCTCAGTGTGAGATATGAACATATACACTCTCTCAGTGTGAGATATGAACATATACACTCTCTCAGTGTGAGATATGAACATATACACTATCTCAGTGTGAGATATGAACATATCCACTCTCTCAGTGTGAGATATGAACATATACACTCCCTCAGTGTGAGATATGAACATATACACACTCTCAGTGTGAGATATGAATGAACATATACACTCTCTCAGTGTGAGATATGAACATATACACACTCTCAGTGTGAGATATGAACATATACACTCCTCTCAGTGTGAGATATGAACATATACAACATATACAGTGTGAGATATGAATATATACACTCTCTCAGTGTGAGATATGAACATATACACACTCTCAGTGTGAGATATGAACATATACACTCTCTCAGTGTGAGATATGAACATATACACACTCTCAGTGTGAGATATGAACATATACACTCTCTCAGTGTGAGATATGAACATATACACACTCTCAGTGTGAGATGTGAATAGACTTGTAGTTTTGACCCTCAGTGTCAGGGCCGTGTTGCTGGAGGTATGTTCCTTTTTTTCACTCTAACTGAAGGCTAATTCAACACACACACGCTCACACATGCTCACACACGCTCTACACACCACACACACACACTCACCACACACACACACACGCACACACATGCTCACACACAAAACCTCAACACACCCTCACACATCCACCTACACACACACACACACACGCTCACACATGCTCACACACGCTCACACACACACACACACACACACACACAGACACACACACACACACACACTCCTGCTCTGAGATGTAGAAACACACACACAGACACACACACACACACACTCCTGCTCTGAGATGTAGAAACACACACACACACACACACACACACACACTCCGGCTCTGAGATGTAGAAACACACACACACACCCAGTGAATCGCTCCTCAGCCACGCTGGAGTTTGCACTGGAAGGGAATTGATCAGACGAGCATGCGGAGAAGTTCCAGCGGACTGGCCGGTGTTCCCGCTCGTGTGTGTGGTGTGTGTGGAGTGCTGTTTGATAATGGCGTGATGAAGAAGTGCTGTGTGTTCTCGGAGGTGCTGCTTCTCCTCCTGTGATGGTCCGGAACGCCGTGTTCGGAGATCCGCACTTTACACACCACAACAGATCCGCTTTCAGGTTCTCCAGTTAAGTACACTTACATTGTGATCTTCCTGCACGATCTTCCTGCACGTAAACACTGGGAATGTTGTTAATCCGTGTGGACGTGTGGATTATCAGGTTCTCTGTGTGGTTCTCCGTGAGGTTCTACAGGGACGGACTTCGGATTCTGCATTTTATTTTTACCTCAAAAGTTTTGTATCTGTAAAGTTGTACGTTGTGAAAGTTGTGGATACTGAAGTCGTTACTGCTACGTTTATGTGAGATCTTCTCGTCTGTTTGATCTTCTACACCGCTTTATATTTACACTGAAGTTTCAGTTCTGACTCTTTTAGAGAAGCAGACGACGCATCAGAACTTACAGATTGTTATTGGAACTGGAACGTTAACTGTAAGTATTGAAAGCAGGTTCTTCTGCGTTAACTGTAATGTCAGAAAGTTTCATGGAGAGATTTTTGTCCATCGTTCTGCAGAAGCTTGTAGAAGTGAAATAATCTCCTGATCCACATCTAGAATTATCCAGAACACCTGTACATAACATTATACACTTCATTATACACTTTATGTTCTGTAGGAGCAGAACTTTACAGGAACATGTGGGAGATGCAGATATTACTGAGGTGGTGTGGGTGGTGTAGGAGGTGTAGGTGGTGCAGGGGGTGTAGGTGGTGTAGGTGGTGCAGGGGGTGTAGGTGGTGTAGGTGCTGTAGGAGGTGTAGGAGGTGTGTGTGGTGTAGGTGGCTATGGTGGGGTATGGAGGTGTGGGTTTTTGGGGGGTGTGGGTGGTGTAGGTGGTGTAGGAGGTGTGGGTGTTGTGGGTGGTGTAGGAGGTGTGGGTGTTGTGGGAGGTGTAGGAGGTGTGGGTGGTGTAGGATGTGTGGGTGGTGTAGGTGTGTGTGGTGTAGGTGGTGAGGTGGTGGTGTGGGGTGTGGGTGGTGTAGGAGGTGTGTGTGGTGTAGGAGGTGTGTGTGTGGTGTAGGAGGGTGTGGTGTGGGATGTGTAGGTGGTGTAGGAGGTGTGGGTGTTGTGGGAGGTGTGGGTGGTGTGGGTGGTGTAGGAGGTGTGGGTGGTGTAGGAGGTGTGGGTGGTGTAGGTGGTGTAGGATGTGTGGGTGGTGTAGGAGGTGTGGGTGGTGTGGGAGGTGTGTGGGTAGGAGGTGGTGTAGGAGGTGTGTGTGGTGTAGGAGGTGTGGGTGGTGTAGGTGGTGTAGGATGGGTAGGTGTGTGTGGTGTAGGATGGTGTGGGTGTTGTGGTGTGTAGGTGGTGTGGTGGGGAGGTGTAGTGTGTGGGTGTGGAGGTGTGTGTGTGGAGGTAGGTGTGGTATGGAGGTGGTAGGTGGTGTAGGAGGTGTGGTGTGGGAGGTGTGGGTGGTGGTGAGGTGTGTGAGGTGTGGAGGTGTGTGTGTGGGTGTAGGAGGTGTGGTGTTGTGAGAGTATAAGAGGGTGTGTGGTGTAGGTGATGTAGGATGTGTGGGGTGGTGTAGGTGTTGTGTGTGGTGTTGTGTAGGTGGTGTGTGTGGTGTAGGAGGTTTGTGTGGTGTAGGAGGTGTGTGTGGTGTAGGATGTGTGTGTGGTGTAGGAGGTTTGTGTGGTGTAGGAGGTGTGTGTGGTGTATGTGTGGGTGGTGTAGGAGGTGTGTGTTGTGTAGGATGGTGTGGGTAGGATGTGTAGGTGGTGTAGGATGTGTGGGTGTTGTGGGAGGTGTGTGTGGTGTAGGATGTGTGTGTGGTGTAGGAGGTGTGTGGTGGTGTAGGAGGTGTGTGTGTGGTGTAGGATGTGTGGGTGGTGTAGGAGGTGTGGTGTAGGGGTGTGGGTGTTGTGGGAGGTGTGGGTGTGGTGTGCCGGAGGTGGGTGGGTGTGGTGTGGTGGTGTAGGAGGTGTGTGTGGTGTAGGAGGATATGTGGTGTGTGGGTGGTGTAGGAGGTGTGGTGTAGTGTGTGTGGGTGTGGGGTTGTGGGAGTGTGTGGTGGTAGGAGGTGGGTTGTGTAGGAGTGTGTGGGTGTAGGGGTGTGTGTGGTAGGTAGGAGGTGTGGGTGGGGTGTAGGAGGTGTAGGAGGTGTGGGTGTGTGGGAGGTGGGTGTGTGGGTGGTGTAGGAGGTGTGGGTGGTGGGAGGTGGGTGGTGTAGGAGGTGGGTGGTGTGGGTGTGGTGTGGGAGGTGTGTGTGGTGTATGTGGGTGGTGTAGGAGGAGGTGTGTGGTGGTGTAGGATGTGTGGGTGGTGTAGGAGGTGTGGGTGTTGTGGGAGGTGTGTGTGGTGTAGGAGGTGTGGTGTAGGTGTGTAGGATGTGTGGGTGGTGTAGGAGGTGTGGGTGTTGTGTAGGATGTGTGGGTGGTAGGTAGGTCTAGGTGGTGTAGGAGGTGTGGGTGGTGTAGGATGTAGGATGTGTGGGTGGTGTAGGAGGTGTGTGGGGGGTGTGTGTGGGTGGTGTAGGATGTGTGGGTGGTGTAGGATGTGTGGGTGGTGTAGGATGTGTGGGTGGTGTAGGAGGTGTGTGTGGTGTAGGAGTGTGGGTGGTGTAGGATGTGTGGGTGGTGTAGGATGTGTGGGTGGTGTAGGAGTGTGGTGTGTTGTGTAGGAGGTGTGTGGTGTGGTGTAGGAGGTGTGGGAGGTGTAGGAGGGTGGTGTAGGAGGTGGTGTAGGAGGTGTGTGTGGTGTAGGAGGTGTTGTGTGTGTGTGGTGTAGGAGGTTAGGTGTGTGGTGTAGGAGGTGTGTGTGGTGTAGGATGTGTGTGTGGTGTAGGAGGTTTGTGTGGTGTAGGAGGTGTGTGTGGTGTAGGTTGGGTGGGATGTGTGTGTGGTGTAGGAGGTTTGTGTGGTGTAGGAGGTGTGTGTGGTGTAGGATGTGTGTGTGGTGTAGGAGATGTGTGGGTGGTGTAGGAGGTGTGGGTGGTGTAGGATGTGTGGGTGGTGTAGGAGGTGTGTGGTGTAGGAGGTGTGTGTGGTGTAGGATGTGTGTGTGGTGTAGGAGGTGGTGTGTGTGGTGTAGGAGGTGTGTGTGGTGTGTAGGAGGTGTGGGTGGTGTAGGAGGTGTGTGTGGTGTAGGAGGTGTGGGTGTAGGTGGTGTGGGTGGTGAGGTGTGGTGGTGTAGGGGTGTAGGAGGTGTGTGTGGTGTAGGAGGTGTGTGTGGTGTAGGAGGTGTGGTGTGGGTGGGATGTGTGGGTGGTGTAGGAGGTGTGGGTGGTGTGGGTGGTGTAGGAGGTGTGGTGGTGTAGGTGAGGGGGTGGCGTGTTGTGTGGTGGTGTGGGTGGTGTGGTGGTGTTGTGTGGGAGGAAGTTGGTGGTGTGGTAGGTGGTGTGGTGTAGGAGTGTTTGTGGTGTGGTGTGGTGTGGTGTAGGAGGTGTGTGTGGTGTAGGAGGTGTGTGTGGTGTAGGAGGTGTGTGTGGTGTAGGATGTGTGTGTGGTGTAGGAGGTTTGTGTGGTGTAGGAGGTGTGTGTGGTGTAGGAGGTGTGTGTGTGTGTGTGGTGTAGGAGGTTTGTGTGGTGTAGGAGGTGTGTGTGGTGTAGGATGTGTGGGTGGTGTAGGAGTGTGGTGTAGGAGGTGTGGGTGGTGTGTGTGGTGTGTAGGATGTGTGTGTGGTGTAGGAGGGTGTGTGTGTGGTGTGGGTGTGGTGTGGGTAGGTGTAGGTGGGGAAGGTGTGTTGGTGTGGGTGTGTAGGAGGTGTGGGTGGTGTAGGAGGTGGGGGTGGTGTGAGGTGTGTTGTGGGAGGTGTGTGTGGTGTGTAGGAGGTGGGTGTAGGAGGTGTGGTGGTGTAGGAGGTGTGGTGGTGGTAGGGTGGTGTGTAGGTGGTGGTGTGGGTGGTGTAGGTGGTGTAGGAGGGTGTAGGATGTGTGGTGTAGGTGTGGGGTGGTGTAGGTGGTGTAGGTGTAGGAGGGTGTGGTGGTGTAGGAGATGGGTGGTGTAGGAGGATGTGGTGTGGGTGGTGTGGGGTGGGTGGTGTAGGAGGAGGTGTGGGTGGTGTAGGAGGTGGTGTAGTGAGGTGTGGGTGGTGTAGAGGGGTTGGGTGGATAGGATGTGTGGGTGGTGTGGTGTGTGGTGTAGGAGGTGTGGTGTAGGAGGTGTGGGAGGGTGGGTGGTGTGGTGTGGGTGGTGTAGGTGGGTGGTGTAGGTGGTGTAGGAGGTGTGGGTGGTGTAGGATGTGTGGGTGGTGTAGGAGGTGGTGGTGTGGTGTGTGGTGTAGGAGGTGTAGGAGGTGTGTGGTGTAGGTAGGATGTGTGTGTGGTGTAGGTGGGTGTGTGTGGTGTGTGTGGTGTAGGAGGTGTGTGTGGTGTAGGATGTGTGGTGTAGGTGGTGTAGGAGGTGTAGGTGTGTGGTGTAGGAGGTGTGTGTGGTGTAGGATGTGTGTGTGGTGTAGGAGGTTTGTGTGGTGTAGGAGGTGTGTGTGGTGTAGGATGTGTGTGTGGTGTAGGAGGTGTGGGTGGTGTGGGATGTGTGGGTGTGGGTGGTGTAGGAGGTGTGTGTGGTGTAGGAGGTGTGTGTGGTGTAGTGTGGTGTGGGTGGTGTAGGTGGTGTAGGTGGTGTAGTGTGGTGTGGTGAGGTGTGTGTGGTGTAGGTGTGTGGTGGTGTAGGAGGGGTGTATTGTGGTGTGGTGTGTGTGTGTGTGGTGTGGTGGGTGGTGTAGGAGGTGTGGGTGGTGTGGGTGTGGAGGTGGTGTGGGGTGTGTGGTGTAGGTGTGTGGTGGTGTAGGAGGTGTGGTGTGTGGGTAGGTGTGTGTGTGGTGTAGGAGGGGTGTGTGGTGTAGGAGGTGTGTGTGGTGTAGGATGTGTGTGTGGTGTAGGAGGTTTGTGTGGTGTAGGAGGTGTGTGTGGTGTAGGAGGTGTGGTGTGTGGTGTAGGAGGGTGGGTGTTGTGGGAGGTGTGTGTGTGTAGGAGGTGTGGGTGGTGTAGGAGGTGTGTGTGGTGTAGGAGGTGTAGGTGTGGTGTGGTGTAGGAGGTGGTGTAGGATGTGGTGGGTGTGTGTGGTGTAGATGTGTGTGTGGTGTAGGAGGTGTGGGTGGTGTGGGAGGTGTGGGTGGTGTAGGAGGTGTGGGTGGTGTAGGAGTGTGTGTGTGTAGGGTGTGGGTGGTGTAGGAGGTGTGTGTGGTGTAGGATGTGTGGGTGGTGTAGGTGGTGTAGGATGTGTGGGTGTGTGTAGGAGGTGTGTGTGGTGTGGGAGGTGTGTGTGGTGTAGGAGGTGTGGGTAGGTGTGTGGGTGGTGTAGGAGGTGTGTGTGGTGTAGGATGTGTGTGTGGTGTAGGAGGTGTGGGTGGGTTTGTGTGGTGTAGGAGGTGTGTGTGGTGTAGGATGTGTGTGTGGTGTAGGAGGTGTTGTGTGGTGTGGGTGTGTGTGGTGATGTGTGGGTGGTGTAGGTGGTGGGGGTGGTGTAGGATGTGTGTGTGGTGTAGGATGTGTGGGTGGTGTAGGAGGTGTGGTGGTGTAGGATGTGTGTGTGGTGTGTGTGGTGGGAGGTGTGGGTGGTGTAGGAGGTGTAGGTGGTGTGTGTGGTGTAGGAGGTGTGGTGTAGGTGTGTGTGGTGTGGGTGGTGTAGGAGGTGTGTGTGGTGTAGGTGGTGTGGGTGGTGTAGGATGTGTGGGTGTGTGTGTGGGTGGTGTAGGAGGTGTGGGTGGTGTAGGTGTGTGGGTGGTGTAGGATGTGTGGGTGGTGTAGGATGTGTGGGTGGTGTAGGATGTGTGGGTGGTGTAGGATGTGTGGGTGGTGTAGGATGTGTGTGTGTGGTGTAGGATGTGTGTGTGTGGTGTAGGAGGTGTGTGTGGTGTAGGATGTGTGGTGTGGTGTAGGAGGTGGTGTGTGTGGTGTGTGGGTGGTGTAGGATGTGTGGTGTGGTGTAGGAGGTGTGGTGGTGTGTGGGTGGTGTAGGATGTGTGGGTGGTGTAGGATGTGTGGGTGGTGTAGGATGTGTGTGTGTGGTGTAGGATGTGTGTGGTGTAGGAGGTGTGTGTGGTGTAGGATGTGTGGTGTGGTGTAGGAGGTGTGTGGGTGGTGTAGGATGTGTGGGTGGTGTAGGAGGTGTGGTGTGGGTGGTGTAGGGTGGTGTGGAGGTGTGTGTGTGTGTGTGGTGTAGGAGGTGTGGGTGGTGTAGGATGTGTGGGTGGTGTAGGAGGTGTGTGTGGTGTAGGATGTGTGGGATGTGTGTGGTGTGTGTGTGTGTGTGTGTGGTGTAGGATGTGTGGGTGGTGTAGGAGGTGTGGAGGTGTGGTGTAGGAGGTGTGTGTGGTGTAGGATGTGTGTGTGGTGTAGGAGGTGTGGGTGTGTGGTGTAGGAGGTGTGTGTGGTGTAGGAGTGTGTGTGTGGTGTAGGGAGGTGTGGGGATTGTGGTGTGTGTGGTGTAGAGGTGTGTGTGGTGTAGGAGGTGTGTGTGGTGTAGGAGTGTGTGTGTGGTGTAGGAGGTTGTGTGTGGTGTAGGAGGTGTGTGTGGTGTAGGATGTGTGTGGGTGGTGTAGGAGGTGGTGTGGGTGGTGTGGGTGTGTGTGTGGTGTAGGAGGTGTGTGTGGGAGGATGTGTGTGTGGTGTAGGAGGTGTGTGGGGTGTGTGGTGGGAGGTGTGTGTGGTGTAGGTGGTGTGGTGTAGGAGTTGTGTGGTGGTGTAGGGTGTGTGTGGTGTAGTGTGTGTGGGTGGTGTAGGATGTGTGGGTGGTGTA
>JACRUU010000017.1:391228-396228 GCA_030449085.1 Kryptopterus vitreolus
TGGGTGTGGGGTGGGTGGTGGTGGCGGGGAGGGTGTGTGTGGTGTGGGGGGTGGTGGGGGGGTTGGGGGGGGGGGGGGAGGGGTTCGGGGGGGGGTGGGGTGGGTGGTTGGTTTGGTAGTGGGGGGGGTGGGGGGTGGGGTGGTGGTTGGGGTAGGTGGGTGGGTAGGGGGGTTCGGGTGGTTGGTGGTGGGGTTCGGTGGTTGGGTGGTAGTGGGGGGGGGTTAGCGGGTTGGGTGGTGGGGTGGGGGGTTAGGTGGGGTTGGGGGGTGGATGGTGGTTGGTGGTAGTTCGGGTGGTGGTTGTGGGGGGGGGGGGGTAGTGGTGGGGTGGTGGGGGTGGTGGGGGTTGGAGGATGGTGTTGGTGTAGTGGGGGGGGGGTTAGGGGGGTGGTGGTGGTGGTGGGGGTTTGGGTGGTGGTGGTGTTGTAGTGGGGGGAGTTCGGGTAGGGTGGTGGTGGTGGGGGGTTCGGATGGTGTTGGGTGTAGTGGGGGGGGGGGTTAGGGGGTGGGGGGGTGGGGTTCGGTGGTGTTGAGGTGGGGTGTGTGGGGTTCGTATTGGTTTTTGTGTAGTTGGTTGGGTGGTGGTGGTGGGGGTTCGGATGGTGTTGGTGTTAGTGGGGGGGATCGTTGTGTTTGTTTGGTTCGGGGTTAGATTGGTGGGGTGGGGGGGTTCGGGTGGGGGGTTAGTGGGGGGGGTCGGTGGTGGGGGATGGTGTTGGTGTAGTGGGGTAGTGGGGGGGGGTTAGGGGGTGGTGGTGGTGGGGGGGTTCGGATGGTTTGTTGGTTGTAGTGGGGGGGGGTCGGGGTGGTGGTGGGGTGATTGGGGGGTTCGGGTGTTCGGGGGGGGTTGGGGGTTGGATTGTGTTGGTGTAGTGGGGGGGGTTGGTTCGGGTGTGGTGGTGGGGGGTTCGGATGGTGTTGGTGTAGTGGGGGGGGGGGGTTAGGGGGTGGTGGTGGGGGTTGGTGGTTTGGGGGGTGGTAGGGGGTGGTGGGGGTGTTGGTGGGGGTAGTGGGGGGGGGGGGGGTGGTGGGTGGTGGGGTGGTGGTGGGTTTGGGTATGGTGGGGTTTGGGTGGTGGTGGGGGGGGGGGGTTCGGGGTGGTGGTGGTGGTGGGTTTCGGATGGGGTGTGGGGGGGGGGTTAGGGTGGGGGGGGGTTCGGGGGGGGGTGGTGGGGGTGGTGGGTTTGGTGGGGGTGGGAGGGTGTGTGGGGTAGTGGGGGGGGTTCGGGTGGGGGTGGGTGGGGGGGGGTGGTGGGGGGGCTTGGGTTAGGGTGGGGGGGGGTGGTGGGGTGGTGGTGGTGGGGGTGGGGGGTTGGATGGTGTTGGTGGTAGTGTAGGGGGGGGGGTTCGGGTGGTGGTGGTGGTGGTGGTGGGGGTTCGGGGGGTTGGGTGGTGGTGGTGGATGGGGTTGGATGGGGTTGGTGGTGGGTTGTAGTGGGGGGGGGGGGGTTGGGGGTGGTGGTGGGGGTTCGGATGGTGTTGGTGTAGTGGGGGGGGAGTTGCGGGGGGTTTGGGTTGTGGGTGGTGGTGGTGGTGGGGGTTCGTGTCGTGGTGGGGGGGGGTTGGTTCTGGTTGGGTGTAGTGGGGGGGGGTTGGGGGGTGGGTGGGGGTGGGGGTTGGATGGTGTTGGTGTAGTGGGGGGGGGGGAGTGGGGGGGGGTGGTGGGTGGTGGGGGTTTGGATGGTGTTGGTGTAGTGGGGGGGGGGTGGGGGTGGTGGGGGGGGGTTGGTGGTGGGGGGGTGGGGGGTGGTGGGGGTGGACGGGGGGGGTGGTGGGGGTTGGTGGTTGGTGTAGTGGGGGGGGGGTTCGGGTGGTGGTGGTGGGGGTTTGGATGGTGTTTTTGGTGTAGTGGGGGGGGGGGGGGTTCGGGTGGTGGATGGTGGGGGTTTGGAGGGGGGGGGGGGTTGGTTGTAGTGGGGGGGGGGGGCTTTCGGGTGGTGGTGGTGGGGGTTCGGATGGTGTTGTTGGGGTTGGTATGGGGGTGGGGGGGTTCGGGTGGTGGGTGGGGGTTGGGGGGGCGGTCTAGTGGTGGTGGTGGTGGTGGGGGTTCGTGGATGGTGTTGGTGTAGTGGGGGGGGTTCGGGTGGTGGTGGTGTACAGGATGAAGGTGGTGTTCGGAGCTCAGTATGTGCTGGTGGACTTGATCTCCTGCTCCTCCATAACGGCCAAAGCAGACGCCTCCACCCGAGTCTCTGATCTCCAACACCCTGCAGCAGCTGAGGCCCGAGCCTCCTGTGAGGACGTTAACGGCAGGAAGGAGATGCAAAGCAGACGCCTCCACCCGCTTAGTGTGGTGTGTGTGTTGTGTGTGTTGTGTGTGTAAGTCCTCAGTGAGGTGTGTGTGTGGGTGTGTGTGTGTGTTACTGAGCATGCTCTCCAACACCTGAGCTACCAGTGGGTTGTGGTGTGTGTTGTGTGTGGTGTGTACTGTAACTGTCCCCACCACGCTGATTGTACCTGTCCTCAACGTTACCTCAATGTGTGTGTGGTGTGTGTGTGTGTGTGTGTATTGTACCTGTCCTCAATGTTACCTGCTGTTGTTGTGTGGTATTGTACCTGTCTCAATGTTGCAGTGATGTGTGTGTGTGTGTGTGTTGTGGTGAGGTTACCCAGTGATGTGTGTGTGTGGTGTGTGTGATGACCTGTGTGTGTGTGTGTGTGTGAGCGCGTCTAGGGTCTGTGAGGAGGCGTTTCCATGTTACCTGCGACAGGACAGGATGTGTGTGTGATCTGTCAGGAGATGCTGTGTGTGTATTACCTGTGGTGACCATGTCCTCGTTACCTGACAGTGATGTGTGTGTGTGATGATCTTCATGTGTGTGTGGGTGTGTGTGTGTGTGTGTGTGTGTGTGTGTGTGTGTGGTAAGTCCATCCACCGTTACCTGACAGTGATGTATGTGTGTGTGTGTGTGTTGTGTGTGTCTGTGTCCTAAATTACCTGCATGATAATCCATCCCTGTGCACCACCTGCAGTGATTTCATCATGTCCTCACCAGTGAGGTGTGTGTGTGTGATATAGTGATGTGTGTGGGTGTGTGTGTGTTTGTGTGTGTACCTGTGTGACTGACAGTGTGTGTGTGTGTGTGTGTGGCCTCACCTGCCTCACCGTTATGACATGACCTGTCCTCAGTTACCTGACATGTGTGTTGTGTGTGTGTGGATACCTGTCCTCACCGTCTACCTGACCGTTACCTGACAGGATGTATTGGGTGTGTGTGTGTGTGGGTGGTGTGTGTGGTGTGTGTGTTGTGTGTGTGTGTGTGTGTGTGTGTGTGTGTGTGTGTGTGTGTGTGTGTGTGTGTGTACCTGTCCTCACCTGTCCTCACCGTTACCTGACAGTGATGTGTGTGTGTGTGTGTGTATTGTGTCATCAATGTACCAGTGATGTGGGTGGGTTTTGTGGGTGTGTGGGGGTGTGTGTGTGTGTGTATTGTAACTGTATTTGCTGTCCTCAATGTTACCTGACAGTGAGTGATTGGGTGTGTGTGTGTGTGTGTGTGTGTGTGTGTGTGTGTGTGTGTAGTTACCTGACATGTGTGTGTGTGTGTGTGTGTGTGTGTGTGTGTATTGTACCTGTCCTCAATGTTACCTGACAGTGATGTGTGTGTGTGTGTGTGTGTGTGTGTTGTACCTGTCCTCAATGTTACCTGACAGTGATGTGTGTGATGTGTGTGTGTGGTGTGTGTGTGTGTGTGTGTGTGTGTGTGTGGTGTGTGTGTGTAACCTGTCCTCAATGTTACCTGACAGTGATGTGTGTGGGTGTGTGTGTGTGTGTGTGTGTGTGTGTGTGTGTACCTGTCCTCAACGTTACCTGACAGTGATGTGTGTGTGTGTGTGTGTGTGTGTGTGTGTGTGTTGTACCTGTCCTCAACGTTACCTGACAGTGATGATCCCAGGAATCCATGGTGTCCCTAAACTCATCAATCTCCTTCTGTACAGATAACAGCTCCCCCTGCAGGAACTCCCACACCACATCCACATTACAGCCGTTCAACCAGTTATGGTTAATAGAGATGGTGTCCTCCTGATGCGCGCACACACACACACCCACACACACACACACACACACACACACACACACTGTATTTTATTTGAATGAACTATTATGTTTATTGAAATATTAAAATGAATATAATCTCTCTAGGGTGCACGGGGGTTTAGTGTTTAGCACGTTCGCCTCACACCGGCAGGGTCCGGGTTCGATTCCCGTCTCGGCCATGTGTGTGTGGAGTTTGTGCATGTTCTCCCCGTGTCTCAGGGGGTTTTTCTCCGGGTTCTCCGGTTTCCTCCCCCGGTCCAAAAAAAAACATGCACGGCACGGTAGGTTGATTTGCACCTTGGAAAATTGTCCCTACTGTATGAATGTGTGTGTGTGGGTGTGTGTGTGTGTTTGTGGGAATGTGAATGTGTGTGAATGTGTGTGTGTGTGTGTGTGTGTGTGTGTGTGTGTGTGTGTGATGGGTTGGCATTCCATCCAGGGTGTATCCTGCCATTAATACCCATAGACGCCTGAGATAGACACAGACTCCCCGTGACCCGAGAGAAGATCGGATAAAGCGCTAGAAGATGAATGATGAATGAATGAATGAATGAATGAATGAATGAATGAATAATCTCTCTGGTGTTGGTGTGGAACCACAGAAGCCCAGATGTGTAGCCCAGATGTGATCCTCACCAGGTTGTAGACTTGATGATGCCAGCCGCTCGGCACAAACAGAATCTCGCCGGCTTCCTGAATGACCTCCAGGGGGTCACAGGCCTCGCTGAAGCGTGGGAAATGGCGCTGATCGTGCATGAGAGGGGAAGTGACATCATACGCCAGGTTCCCGCAGCAGTCCCGCAGGAACTCCTCCTGCCCCGGGGGGTACAGCAGCCATTTCTTCCGGCCGCAGACGTTGGCCGACCAGCTGTAGGAGCGGAAGACGTCGGCGTGGAACGGCGTCCTGAGGAACATCATCATCGCGCTGTTAATAATAAGAGTTAATAACGTGTAATAGCGT
>JACRUU010000017.1:411228-432897 GCA_030449085.1 Kryptopterus vitreolus
CATGGAGAAGAGACATACAGGCAGAATGATAGACAGATAAAGAGAAGGAGAAGAGAGTAAGAAGGAGAAGACAGATGGAGTGATAGATGGAGGAGGGACATCACTGCTCAGATGAAGATGAAAGCTCCGTCACAGTGTGCTGTCCTGCTGCACTCCTCGTTACTGACTGTGTTCCTGTAACAGCGCCTCCTGCTGACTGTCACCCATAATCACTGCACATGTTCACGCCGTCATAATCCAGATAAACGAGCGACGTCCCGTGTTCACTCCTGTAATCCCTCGTTCCCTCAGCCGTTTCTCTCTGGTTTACTCACAGCATGTGACACTGGAGACTCCTTCCCTGTGAGGGACAAGCGTCTGTCTTGTCTGACTCGTTTATAGCATTTGACACTGGAGACTCCTTCCCTGTGAGGGACAACGTCTGTCTGTCTGACTCGTTTATAACATTTGACACTGGAGACTCCTTCCCTGTGAGGGACAACGTCTGTCTGTCTGACTCGTTTATAACATTTGACACTGGAGACTCCTTCCCTGTGAGGGACAGCGTCTGTCTGTCTGACTCGTTTATTGCATTTGACACTGGAGACTCCTTCCCTGTGAGGGACAACGTCTGTCTGTCTGACTCGTTTATAACATTTGACACTGGAGACTCCTTCCCTGTGAGGGACAGCGTCTGTCTGTGACTCATTTATTGCATTTGACACTGGAGACTCCTTCCCTGTGAGGGACAACGTCTGTCTGTCTGACTCGTTTATAGCATTTGACACTGGAGACTCCTTCCCTGTGAGGGACAGCGTCTGTCTGTCTGACTCGTTTATAGCATTTAACACTGGAGACTCCTTCCCTGTGAGGGACAAGCGTCTGTCTGTCTGACTCGTTTATAGCATTTGACATTGGAGACTCCTTCCCTGTGAGGGACAAGCGTCTGTCTGTCTGACTCGTTTATTAGCATTTGACACTGGAGACTCCTTCCCTGTGAGGGACAATGTCTGTCTGTCTGACTCGTTTATAGCATTTGACACTGGAGACTCCTTCCCTGTGAGGGACAACGTCTGTCTGTCTGACTCGTTTATAGCATTTGACACTGGAGACTCCTTCCCTGTGAGGGACAACGTCTGTCTGTCTGACTCGTTTATAGCATTTGACACTGGAGACTCCTTCCCTGTGAGGGACAAGCGTCTGTCTTTCTGACTCGTTTATAGCATTTGACACTGGAGACTCCTTCCCTGTGAGGGACAGCGTCTGTCTGTCTGACTCGTTTATAGCATTTGACACTGGAGACTCCTTCCCTGTGAGGGACAGCGTCTGTCTTTCTGACTCGTTTATATCATTTGACACTGGAGACTCCTTCCCTGTGAGGGACAGCGTCTGTCTGTGACTCGTTTATAGCATTTGACACTGGAGACTCCTTCCCTGTGAGGGACAGCGTCTGTCTTTCTGACTCGTTTATAGCATTTGACACTGGAGACTCCTTCCCTGTGAGGGACAGCGTCTGTCCACGACTCGTTTATTGCATTTGGCAGACGCCTTTATCCAGAGTGTCTTACAACTGAGCAGATTGAGGGTGAAGGGCCTTCCTCAAGGGCCCACTAGTGACTTCTGGGCCAACACCATCACCACTGCGCTCCCACCTTCCTCTACATGGATTTACATTATCGCTCGTTATCACTTTCGCTTTGATGTGGATCTTAACGAGCGCCGTTAAGCCCAGATGAACTCCTGCGATCTTACCGACGCTTTCAGCACTGAGACGTCTCACACGCGTGTGGAAAGGTGTTTTTGTGCTCAGTGATGACCTGGTGAGTGTGTGCTGCTGAGACTTGAGAAGGAGGAGAATTCCAGCGTGCGGTCGGAGAGCGCTTTACTACGGCATGAGCGAAGGCTCTGGTCTGGCGTTCGTCCTGGAGAGAAAACACCAGTGGACGGCGTGTGCAAGTCTATACTTTCATTTCGCTGTTTGTTTGCTTGTTCCACTTAATCCGTGGCCTGTCTTTGGATCGCTCCGTCTCCGATGTGTGTTTATTTAAGCATCGGTTACACCAGCTCGTCTCTCTCTCGCCCGTCTCTCTCTCACCCGTCTCTCCGTGTCCTCGTCCTGTTCTGTAATAAACTCAGGATTTTCCTCCTAAACTCAGACGGATCTGATCCCGAGGAAGCGCCAGGGCCTGGAATCGGTGGTGCAGGAATCCGCGGGCGGAAACGCCGGAGCGTGAGGAAGTGGCGGCGGTTTGCTCTGACCACAGATCCTGCACGACAGAGACGACCGCCGGCTCGCAGCGGAGGATGAGGAGACGCCGCAGATTTTTACTGGCTCTGAGTCACGCACCAGGGACGAGGCCGTCTCACGATCGACGGTAAATCGATCAGCTGCTGTCGTGGGAACCAAAAAAAAAAAAATGCTTGTGTGTGTGTTGTGTGTGTGTGTGTGTGTGTGTGTGTGTGTGTGTGTGTGTGTGTGTGTGTGTGTGTGGAGGGAAAAGTAGCCAAGGGTTTTCCCTCTTCTGTGACATATTTCCTCCTGTCTGTCTGTCTGTCTGTCTGTCTGTCTGGGATACGCTGTCTGATACACAGGGAGGAGAATGTTCTGGCTTTGGAAGCGTTTATGAGATGATTACTCATCAGACTGTGAGATAACGTCTACATCAGATCTACAAATCTCCAAACGTCCCGAAATCACGCTCACCAAACATGAGCAAAACATCTGGCAGATTCTACATGAACATGGAAGGACATGGAAAACCCGAGCGCGAGTCATGGGGGAGGGGTGTAGCGAGCGCACTGGTTTAAGCTCCTGGGCTACTGAGGTCGGAGGTTCCATTCCCAATATCACCAGTCTTGGGTCCTTAACCGTCTGGACTCCAGGGGGCGCTGTATCAAACACGACTCTTCTATTTGTGGATAGGTTCTCTTTAGAAAGAGCTCATGAGAGAAGTTGTCCTCTGTCACGCTTCATTACAGCTCCCATGCAGTTCAGCTCGTATCAGAACATTGAGTTTGTTTACCTCGTTTATCGAACCGTCTTTATTTATCACATAAACATCACAGTGACATTCTGAGCGCAGGGTCTTGCTCGACTTGGCGATACTGGACCCCCAGCGCCGTAACCACCGAGCGACCTACCACGCTCACTCCTGTACTGATCCTGTACTGATCCTGTACTGATCCTGTACTGATCCTGTACTGATCCTGTACTGATCCTGTACTGATCCTGTACTGATCCTGTACTGTACTGACTGTACTGTCCTGTACTGATCCTGTACTGGTGCTGTACTGATCTTGTACTGGTGCTGTACTGATCCTGTACTGATCCTGTACTGAGCCTGTACTGCCTGTCCTGTACTGATCCTGTACTGATCTGTACTGTCCTGTACTGATCCTGTACTGATCCTGTACTGATCCTGTACTGATCCTGTACTGATCCTGTACTGATCCTGTACTGATCCTGTACTGATCCTGTACTGATCCTGTACTGATCCTGTACTGATCCTGTACTGATCCTGTACTGATCCTGTACTGATCCTGTACTGATCCTGTACTGACTGTTGTGTACTGGTGCTGTACTGGTGCTGTACTGTACTGGTGCTGTACTGGTGCTGTACTGATCCTGTACTGATCCTGTACTGGTCCTGTACTGATCCTGTACTGATCCTGATTGGGAGGAATTTGTGTGGAGTGAAACCTTCATGTGAATCTCAGGAAGTTTTCTCATTCCATCCCGAGTCGGGAATGTCTGTGTTTGATCAGCTGTGCTGTTACTGATGCGCTTGTCGTGTACTCTGGCACGTTCCCATTTTTCCCGATCCGGTCTTTTTTTTTATATATATATTCCGGGTTGTCGGTTCTTCTGCGGGTCGGCACGGAATTCATTTCCTCTTAAATAAATGGCGTCCTTACGACACCTCGGGGCCGTATTTGATTTTTAAAGAGCGGGAATACGAGACGGCGGTATTCCGTGTCTGTCGGTTTGGAGCCGATGTTAAACGGAGGTAAGCAGAACAGCTCAGGAACTTCGGGACGCGTTTGGATGTGGAACGTGACTCATGCGCTGGACGGCGGAGGTTGCAGGTGCTGCTGCTGCACTCGGGGTTCTCTCGGGGGGATTCGGGTTACAGGAAATCGAGCTCGCTCAAGCGTGCTGCTTAACATCATCGAATCCGGCCGGAGAGGAGGAGGAGGAGAAGGAGGAGGAGAAGGGTGGGTTCCTCTACCACCTCGGACTCATGCTACCTCAGCGGGAAGTTCTCCGAGGTGGAAGTCGTGTGCTGTAGAACGTGTCTGCTGGTGTGTTTCTGTAGATGGTTTGGAGAGGTTTTTGGACTGATGTTCTTATCCAGAGCGATTTACTGAACTGAACGTGTCTCCTTGGTCGAGAGCCCTCTAGTGGCAGTTTGGTGGTGGTGGGATTTGAACCTGAGATCTTCTGGTACCAAGTCTACAAACTCTCGGTTCCACAAGGTTCTTTACCTGCCATCCCGAAGCCTCCTGTGATCCTTAAAATCCTTCCTCTGCCGTTTTCCATAAACCCAGACGTTCTTTCCTGAGACATCTAAACTCCTCCTCTTTCAAGCTCCGCCCCCTGCATTGTGATATGGGGTTGTGGTGGTGATGTTGAGATTTTGTGGACGTAGAGGAACCTGAGATTGTCCTCAGTGAACCTGTGTGTGGGACTTTCCCTCCATGTGCTCGGAGGGCTTGGAGAGACGATGGTGATGTCATCAAAGTGGCAAAAATATTATTGTTATCTTTGCGTTGGTGCTGAATAAGCTCCTCGCGTTTCATCTCGCGTCCGAGGAGCCGACCGTCATCCCGGCCAAAGCCAACACGCCAGAAATACACACGTTACGCCAGCTGCGCTGACGACGTTCTTCAGGTGTTGTTCTTTAACCCTTCTGACTCCTGATAAGCAGAACATCACGCAGCGTCGTCTTCTCGTTTAATACAGCAGCAGCCAATAGCGTTTGAGATACGCCGCATGACGCCGGAGCAGATCTCTAACTGATGGAAGAGAATCGATCACGCTGTAGACCAGCATGAATACTGTATGTAGTATCTACATGATGTGGTTCTTCTGCTCCTATAATAATAATAATAATAATAATAATAATAATAATAATAATAATAATAATAATAATAATAATAATAATAATCCTTTATTTATCACATAAACATAAACAGCACAGTGAAATTCTTTTCTTCACATATCACAGCTTGTTGTTGGTAGTTTGGGGTCAGAGCGCAGGGTCAGAGCCATGATACGGCGCCCCCTGGAGCACAGAGGGTTAAGGGTCTTGCTCAAGGACCCGAGGACGGCAGCTTGGCCATACCGGGGCTCGAACCCGGATCTTCCCATCAGCAGCCCGGCCTTACACCACTGAGCTCCACCATCCTAAACCCGTCCTTCATGTGACGCAGGAGACCCAGCCCTGTTCCGGCGTGTCAGCGCTCCTGTGCACACACATCTGCTCTCCATGGGTGGAATATGTGGAAGATCTCCTGCTCCAATCATACTGGGAGGAAGATTAACTACACATGAATGAAGCTCCACAAAATCTTGAGGAACATCTTCCTAGAAGAATTAAGATTATTATAATAATAGTGAACGTGGAACGTCTGAAGGTACAGATTATTTTTTACACTGGGGTTAAAGAAGAAACACCATGATGGACGGAGGTGTGGGTGATGAAGGTTCCTGAGTGTTCCTCAGATGGTAAAAAAAGCAGCAGAGGGCAGCAGCATCCCAGAACCCATCACACACACACACACACACACACACACACACACACACACTGCATGCATCTGTAAAGGGTCATTTTTCATTCCCGAGGTCAGGCTGGAGGTTGAGCACATGCAGGATGAATAATGTAGCAGGGAAAGTATTAGTGTAGGTGGAGACAGGAAGCTTCTGACAGCGACGTATCTGAGAGTGTATCTGTGGAGCGAGTCACTGCTCTCCATTCCATCACTCAGCTTTAATCCCAGTCTGACCTCAGAACCCTTTACCATCCACACCATTCAACTATCATAGAGTCACCTGGAGAACATCGTCCAGCAGATCTGCACATCCGACACACATGTGAGAAGATAAACTGTATAATACAACATACAACATACACAACTACACAACATACACAACTACACAACATACACAACAAACAAGCCATACACAACAAACAAGCCATACACAACAATAGAACATTGTGATGGTGTGGAACATTGTGGAGGTTCAGATCTCGTTCACATACACACACACACACACACACACACACACACACACTGCATCACTGCGGCGCAGTAAAACATGGAGGTGAGGTTCTGTTGTCGTTTGAGGATGTAAATGACGGGAGGTCCATACGCAGGTCAGGAGGTGACGGACGCGAGGTGACGCGAGGTGACGGGAGGTGACAGGAGGTGACGCGAGGTGACGCGAGGTGACGCGAGGTGACGCGAGGTGACGCGAGGTGACGGGAGGTGGAGGTGACAGGAGGTGATGACGCGAGGGGGGGAACGCGGGAGCGGTGACGCGAGGTGACGCGAGGTGCGGGAGGTGAGGTGACGACGGAGGTGAGGAGGTGACTGAGGTGGGAGGTGACGCGAGGTGACGGGAGGTGACGCGAGGTGACGCGAGGTGACGCGAGGTGACGCGGAGGTGACGGGAGGTGACGCGAGGTGACGCGAGGTGACGCGAGGTGACGGGAGGTGACGGGAGGTGACGGGAGGTGACGGGAGGTGACGGGAGGTGAGGTGTGACGGGAGGTACGCGAGGTGACGGGAGGTGGAGGTGACGGGAGGTGACGGGAGGTGACGGGAGGTGACGGGAGGTGACGGGAGGTGACGGGAGGTGACGGGAGGTGACGGGAGGTGACGACGGAGGTGACGGGAGGTGACGGCGAGGTGACGGTGTCGCGAGGTGACGCGAGGTGACGCGAGGTGACGCGAGGTGACGCGAGGTGACGGGAGGTGACGCGAGGTGACGCGAGGTGACGCGAGGTGACAGGAGGTGACGAGGTGACGGGAGGTGACGAGGCGAGGTGACGCGAGGTGACGCGAGGTACGGGCGAGGTGACAGCGAGGTGACGCGAGGTGACAGGAGGTGAGGTGACGCGAGGTGACGCGAGGTGACGCGAGGTGACGCGAGGTCGACGCGAGGTGACGCGAGGTGTGACGCGAGGTGACGGGAGGTGACGTGACGGGAGGTGACGCGAGGTGACGCGAGGTGACGCGAGGGCGAGGAGGCGACGCGAGGCGACGCGAGGCGACGCGAGGGCGAGGTGACGAGGCGAGGTGACCGCGAGGTGAGGTGGGAGGTGACGCTGAGGTCGAGGTGACGCGAGGTGACGCGAGGTGACGTAAAAAATAAGAACGTCTGAAACAATAACGTAAAAAATCCCACAGCAGAATCCAGGATTCGATCCTGGAAAAAAACCCTATAATAATAACGGAAAACTCGCATGTCATGCTATTATAATGAGTTCCATTCCATCCAGCGGAATTCCAAGAAAGCGATTGTAGCGATTGTATCACTACATCACACACACACACACACACACACACACACACACACACACACACACCGAGCTGGAGACAGTATGAGAGACAGACATACTTTGTGGGTTTATTTCTCTAACTGCATGGAATTTGAGGACAACACCTATTTTTGTGGAAAAGCCGGAGAAACCGGAGCTGACGGAGTCCAAGGTCTGCTGCTGCTGCGCCATCGAGAAACCCTCTGGAAAAGATTCCCAGATGTTGAACTCGCTCCACTCGGAACCCGCCATGTGTGGAGCAGATACGGGGTGGGTGTGGGGTCGTTTCTCACAGAGCTACAGGTGGAAAAATGAGTGGAGCTGATTATCCTGTGTAAGGGTGTGTGGTGTGCGTGTGTGCGTGTGTGTGTGTGTGTGTGTGTGTGTGTGTGTGTGTGTGTGTGTGTGTGTGTGTGTGTGTGTGTGTGTGTGGTTAATGAAAAAACAATGACGTGTACACTATGGGCTGAAGTCTCGGGCTGGAAAGCTGAAACTTTTGGGTTTCCCCGTCG
Source organism: Kryptopterus vitreolus (assembly GCA_030449085.1). Lineage (NCBI taxonomy): Eukaryota > Metazoa > Chordata > Actinopteri > Siluriformes > Siluridae > Kryptopterus > Kryptopterus vitreolus. The sequence continues at coordinate 419,264 of JACRUU010000017.1, forward strand.
GGATATCAGCCCGGAATTCCCTTCATAAAAAAACAACAACAACAACAACAATAAGAATGAAGGAACACGGTTCAGTGTAAACAGGGCGAGACTGGATCTCATCAAACCCCAAACATCAAACCCCAAAAATCAAATCAGAACATCAAATCATAAAGATCAAACCCTGAATATTAAAACCCTGAAGATCAAAGACTGGAGATCAAACAGAATCAGTACCGAATCTGAATCATTTAGAACACAATCAAGTTCAGAATCAAAACAGTCGTTGTGTCGTTGTGGTGTGAGTTTATGGGTGTGTGTGTGTGTGTGTGTGTGTGTGGTGTGTCAGTAATGAATCCTGAAGTAAACATGGCTTTAGATCTTCACGCTGCTGTTCCAGATGTTCTGTAGATCACTCACTGTGCCTCGAACTTCACTCACAGCTTCTACAGCGCGTGTGTGTGGACTTCACACATCTCCATTCACACTCAGTCATGGGAAAATCTGATCCTGATAGAATTCCACCCAATCCCACTGCTCCAGAAGAACTCCACGGAATCCCACCTCCAAACTGCTACAGGAGGAATTCTCACTAATCCCTAATGCTGCAGGAATGTTCCCTTTTCATCCCGCAGAAAGGAGGGAACTCTCAATCTGAAAGTAATTCTCATTTTTCATTCGGAATTCGACCCCGTTCCGGGTGGGAATGTGCTCCGTGTCCGAGCGTCCGAGTGTCCGAGTGTCCGAGTGTGTCCTGTGGAACTCTCCAACAGCCCACCAATGACCTTCAGACGTGTCCACAGGGCCGTCACATGGCGTCGCCCCACTCGGCTGTTTCGTGTTTTGATAACTAATGCAAAACAAAACGATGTGGCGTTCCAGACCATTAGAAACCATTACAGACCATCAGAACCCACAGGGAGCTGTAATGGTTTCCATGATTTCTGTGTGCATTAGGCAACCTGTTTGTGTTTTTCCTTCCCAGTGTTTATGTTTCACTTTTCATTACCTGAGGTCTGAAATGTGGCTCTGTGTGTGTGTGTGTGTGTGTGTGTGTGGTGTGTGTGTGTGTGTGTGTGTGTGTGTGTGTGTATGTGTGTGTGTGTGTGTTTAAGAGGCTTGTGAGAGTCACTGAACAGTTCAGAAAGAGCCCTGTTTATCTGCCCTGTTGAACTTCTGCTGTCAGACTTGGCCTTGGTGTGTGTGTGTGTGTGTGTGTGTGTGTGTGTGTGTGTGTGTGTGTGTGTGTGAGAGCCTGCTATGGGCTGGGCAGCTTTACTTTTACAGACTTTAGAAAATCTCCAGTGCTTTAGTTATGGCTAAATATTTTTCATATGCCGGACATTCAATGGAATTTAACATCAATCAATCATTTAATGAATCAATACTTTAATTAACCAATCATTTAAATAATCAATAATTTTATTTATAAATAATCAAATGTATCAATAATTTCATTAATCAATACTTTAATTAAGCAATCTATTAGTTAACCAATAATTCAATTAACCAATTAATCATCTAATTAATATTAATCACTTAATTAATCAATAATTATATTAATTGATCAATCATTAAATGAATCAATCAATCATTTAATTAATCAATCAATCAGTCTCTTGTGATGTTTACACACAGTGTGCTTATTTGTACTTGCCTTGCTATGAAGTCTTGCAAGCTCCTGATTGGTCACCTGTTATGACATCATGGCGTGTGTGAGTGGATTTATCATGTGATGTGGGAATTACATGTGAGATTGTATAAAGTGTTTATCTCTCTCTAATCGCTCGCTCAGGGACTCCGACTGACACACACACACACACACACACACACACACACACACACACACACACACACACACACACACACACTCATCCAGAGCCAAACCAACACTGCATTCATCTTCATCCAGTCCCGCTGAGGATCTCACACACACACATTATTCCACAGCAGGTCTTCGACACTAACACACAGCGTCTGACAGTCTGAGTGCGCTACAGAGAACGCTTTACACTGTCATCACTCCTAACACACACACACACACACACACACACACACACACGTTACATCGCGTGTCCCAAATCACACACCCTGTTTACAATACAGTCCACATAAACACCATCCTCATCATTCTCCTGTACGTCTCTCATCTCCAATTAACCAGGAATTTCACTTCACCAGCTCATGTTTCACACTCGTGTGTGTGTGTGTGTGTGTGTGTGTGTGTGTGTGTGTGGGTGTGTGTACAGCGCTGCTTATATGACCTGTTATAAGCCTCTGATCAGAGACGGGTCTCTTTATTGTGTTGATCGTAGTGACATCACACTGGAGACTAAATGTTGTCTCTCCTGGACTGAATAAAGGAAAGACCTCGCTACACTTACTGTGGTGTTCCTCAAGGATCTATCTTAGGCCCTCTGCTGTTTTCATTACATATGAAATTATATCTACATGTGTTATTTATACTGATAATACACACTTTCAGCATGATTAGATCAGTTTCACAAGATTGAGTAGTGTGTAAACAAAAACAAACACTCCTGACGTATAACGCTTGAGCTTTCTCAATCAACATCAACAACAACAACAACAAGCAGAGCTTTCTCCATCAACAACAACAACAAGCAGCAGAGCTTTCTCCATCAACAACAACAACAACAACAACAAGCAGAGCTTTCTCCATCAACAACAACAAGCAGCAGAGCTTTCTCCATCAACAAAAACAACAACAACAACAACAACAACAAGCAGAGCTTTCTCCATCAACAACAACAACAACAAGCAGAGCTTTCTCCATCAACAACAACAACAACAAGTCAACAACAACAACAGCAGAGCTTTCTCCATCAACAAAACAACAACAAGCAGACAAACACCACAACAAAACAACAACAAGCAGCAGAGCTTTCTCCATCAACAACAACAACAACAAGCAGAGCTTTCTCCATCAACAACAACAACAACAAGCAGAGCTTTCTCAATCAACAACAACAAACAGCAGAGCTTTCTCCATCAACAAAAACAACAACAAGCAGAGCTTTCTCCATCAACAACAACAACAACAACAACAAGCAGAGCTTTCTCCATCAACAACAACAACAACAAGCAGAGCTTTCTCCATCATCAACAACAACAACAAGCAGCAGAGCTTTCTCCATCAACAACAACAACAACAAGCAGAGCTTTCTCCATCAACAACAACAACAAACAGCAGAGCTTTCCATCTCAACAATCAACAACAACAACAACAAGCAGAGCTATCTCCATCAACAACAACAACAACAACACAGCAGAGCATTGCTCCATTAGCAAACAAACAACGCAGAGCTTTTCCATCAACAAACAACAACAAATGTCAGATCAGTTCCTCACACACAACAACAACAACAACAGCAGAGCTATCTCCACCAAGCTTTTCCATCTCCAACAACAACAACAAGCAGAACAGCCCATATCAGAGCTAGCTTTCTTTCTCAACAACAACAACACAGCAGAGCTTTCTCCATCCAACAACAACAACAACAAACAAGCAGAGCTATCTCCATCACAACAACAACAACAGCAGAGCTTTCTCCATCAACAACAACAACAACAGAACAAGCAGCTTTCAAGCAACAACAAAACTCAAACAGCTTCTCCATCACAACAACAACAACAACAACAACAACAGCAGAGCTTTCTCCATCAACAACAACAACAAGCAAGCAGTTTCTCCATCAACAACAAATTGAACAACAAGCAGCTTAGCGGCTCCATCCAACAAACAACAACAACAAGCAGAGCTTTCTCCATCAACAACAACAACAAGCAGCAGAGCTTTCTCCATCAACAACAACAACAACAACAACAGCAGAGCTAGTCAACAACAACAACAACAACAAGCAGAGCTTTCTCCATCAACAAAAACAACAACAAGGTTTCTCATCAACAACAACAAGCAGCTCTCAACAAAAACAACAACAAGCAGAGCTTTCTCAATCAACATCAATCAACAACAACAACAAGCAGAGCTTTCTCCATCAACAAAAACAACAACAAGCAGAGCTTTCTCCATCAACAACAACAACAACAACAAAAACAACAACAAGCAGAGCTTTCTCCATCAAGCTTTCTCAAACAACAACAACAAGCAGAGCTTTCTCCATCAACAACAAACAACAACAACAAGCAGAGCTTTCTCATCATCAACAAGCAACAACAACAACAACAACAACAAGCAGAGCTTTCTCCATCAACAACAACAACAACAACAACAAGCAGAGCTTTCTCCATCAACAACAACAACAACAACAACAACAAGCAGAGCAAGTAGAGCTCCCATCAACAACAACAACAACAAGCAGAGCTTTCACACACAGCCTCTCCATCAACAACAACAACAAGCAGCTTCCCCCAACAACAACAACAACAAGCAGAGTTTCTCCATCAAAACAACAACAACAAGCAGAGCTTTCTCCATCAACAAAACAACAACAACAAGCAGAGCTTTCTCCATCAACAACAACAACAACAGAGCTTTCTCCATCAACAACAACAACAAACAGCAGAGCTTCTCCATCAACAACAAACAACAACAACAACAACAACAACAACAACAACAAGCAGAGCTTTACAACAACAACAACAACAACAACAACAACAAGCAGAGCTTTCTCCATCAACAACAACAACAACAAGCAGAGCTTCTCAATCAACAACAACAAACAGCAGAGCTTCTCCATCAACAAAAACAACAACAAGCAGAGCTTTCTCCAACAACAACAACAGCTTCTCCATCAACAACAACAACAACAACAGAGCTTTCTCCATCAACAACAACAACAACAAACAAGCAGCAGAGCTTTCATCCATCAACAACAACAACAACAACAACAAGCAGAGCTTTCTCCATCATCAACAACAACAAGCTTTCTCAACAACAACAAAAACAAGCAGAGCTTTCTCCATCAACAACAACAACAACAAGCAGCAGAGCTTTCTCCATCAACAACAACAACAACAAACAGCAGAGCTATCTCCATCAACAACAACAACAACAAGCAGAGCTTTCTCCATCAACAACAACAACAACAAGCAGAGCTTTCTCCATCAGTAGAGCTTTCTCCATCAACAACAACAACAACAAGTAGAGCTTTCTCCATCAACAACAACAACAACAAGCAGTAGAGCTTTCTCCATCAACAACAACAACAACAACAACAACAACAGCAGCAGAGCTTTCTCCAATCACAAACCAACAACAACAACAAGCAGAGCTTTCTCCAACAACAACAACAACAACAACAACAACAACAAGCAGAGCTTTCTCCATCAACAACAACAACAACAAGCAGAGCTTTCTCCATCAACAACAACAACAACAACAAGTAGAGCTTTCTCCATCAACAACAACAACAACAACAACAACAACAAGCAGTTCCTCCAACAACAACAACACAAATCTCCATCAACAACAACAACAACAACAACAACAACAACAAGCAGAGCTTTCTCCATCAACAACAACAAGCAGCAGAGCTTTCTCCATCAACAACAACAACAAACAGCAGAGCTATCTCCATCAACAACAACAACAACAAACAGCAGAGCTTTCTCCTCCATGCAGTTTCCATGTAGCGCTCAAGTCGAGGCTGAAAACACATGGATTTATCCGAAGGTTTAATCAGGAGTGTTTTATTAGGTACAGGAGCAGATCTGAAGGGATCAGGAATATAGTGTATCTGGAGAACTGAGATATCTGTATGATGTCATCCTTCTCTCTCTCTCTCTAAACCTGCTCCTGAGGTTCCTCACTGCACATCTGGATCTGATTGATGGATGGAGTTGTCTTGACACTGTACAGATGAAGATGGCTCCACATCAGCATGCACATCCACGAGGTTCCTGCACATCTGCAGAGGTGATAGCTCAGTGGTTAAAGGATTGGAACAGAAGATCTTACACTTGCTCAGTTATGAGATCTGTGAAATGTAAATGTAATATTATGAGGATGGATTTGGACTGAAACGTGTGTCACTGAACATCACTTATGATGGGTTTAGGAAGGGTTCCCTCGCAGTGTTTCCTCCTCATGACCATCTCAGGGAGTTTCTTCTCCTTCAGCTCAGGATCTCTCGCCCGAGAGAAACCGAACAACCAAACTTATACATTTCTACAAAAATCTGAGCGACCAATTCAGGACCAATGAAATCTGAGTATCATTAAAGTTCTGTGGCATTCATCCTGACCCGGTTTCTCAGTTCCCAGCACAGGAGCGTCCCGGGGAAAGGTCCAGTCAGATCAGGAGGAACTTTTACACCATGATCAGAATTTTCCTGCAGAAAGGTTTATGGGTTGGACTCCATTCATTCCCACAAACGACATGTGTGTGTTCTTCATCATCACAGTAAAAACACCAGGTTTCTGAATGTGATGTAGGTTGATGAAGTGTGTGTGTGTGTGTGTGTGTGTGTGTGTGTGTGTGTGTGTGTGTGTTGTGTGTGTGTGTGTGTGTGTGTGTGTGTGTCTGTGTGTGGTGTGTGTGTGTGTGTGCGTGTGTGTGTGTGTGTGTGTGTGTGTTGTGTATGTGTGAGTATGTGTGTGTGTTGTGTGTGTGTGTGTGTGCGTTGTGTGTTGTGTGTGTGTTGTGTGTGTGTGTGTGTTGTGTGTGTGTGTGTGTGTGTGTGTGTTGTGTGTGTGTGCGTGTGTCTGTGTGTGTGCGTGTGTATGTGTGTGACGCTGTGTGTGTGTGTGTGTGTGTGTGTGTGTGTGTGAGTGTGTGTGTGTGTAGCAGCTGTGATTTATCAGTGTGGGAATTTCATCTCTGGCATGAAGGAAGAATTTTCACATCAGTTACACCGAGGCGAAAGGAGGAAGAGAAATCATGGGTAAAGGCCGGGGCGGAGTCAAGGGCAGGGCGGGGGGGCTGGGGATAGGGGCGTTGGTGAGGGTGGGAGTGTGGGGCTGATGATAGGGGGCGGGGTTGAGGAGAGGGGTGGGGCTGATGATCGGGGCGGGTTGAAGGAGAGGCGGGGCTGATGATAGGGGCGGGTGGGCGGAGGGAGGGAGAGGGGCGGGCTTGAGGCGGGCTGATGATAGGGGCGGGGTTGAGGAGAGGGGCGGGGCTGAGGAGAGGATGGGGGGCGGGGTGATGGGCGGGGTTGAGAGAGGGGCGGGGTTTTGAGGAGAGGGGCGGGGCTGAGGGTTTGTTGATCAGATCGATATTTCCACCTGGAGTTTGAGAAATGCGAAGCTTTTTATTTTTAACACGCTTGTTTGTTTCACACTGATGTGTGTGTGATCGATTCTGACTTAGGAATTTACTGCAGTGTGTGTGTGTGTGTGTGTGTGTGTGTGTGTGTGTGTGTGTGTGTGTGTGTGTGTGTGTGATCGATTCTGACTTTAGGAATTTACTGCAGTGTGTGGTGTGGGTGTGGTGGGTGTGCAGGGGTGTGTGTGGTGTGTGGTGTGTGTGTGTGTTTATGAACTTGACTCTGAGGCCCTGTAAAACACAGTGGGCGTGGCCTTGAGGTTAATTATCTACATGAGATCTACATATCATGGTGTTATTGTGTGTCGAGATCATGTGACTGGAGTGTGTTTATTGTATCGCTACATCGCGGGTTAATCTGTTTACTGCGACGGAGAGGAATTAGTTCATCGCTTAGCCGGTTTTAATTATTGTACGACGGGACTGAATTAACATCGAGCAACAAAGAATTCCAATGGAGTCCAAACGCAGGACACGGTTATCAGCGATTGTCCAGAGCGTCCTGTGGAAGGAGAGACGCCGTGTTATTCTCATGTTCTCACTATAATCGGGTTCTTCAAGGGATCTTTGGCTCAGGTACACGACGCATGTGCTGAAAACCTGCATTCCCGTCTGGTCTCGCTTCCAGCTCCAGCATCTGCATGTTTGGCGAGAGGAGGAGGCCTCCGGATTGGTCATGGCTGTCTACAGAGAGCACAGACGTTCTGTCTTCAGGGACGTAAACGGTGTTAGAAAGCGAGGAACCCTTCTGGACTTTTCCCTCCAGCTCAATTTGAGGTTTTGGCTGATATGCCTCATTTCAGCCCCGAACCAATCAGGTCGGGAAAATCGCTATTCAACTTTCCAGCAGGAATTGGTCTCTCCGGAGCGTTACAGCAGTCTGGACCCAGTTCACAGCGTGTCACACGGTGGTGACCTTTTTATCTTTTGGTCAAGGTGTGTGTTTGGATCGCATCGTTCCATTCTGATGAACGCATTTAGCAATAGTTTTAGCTCCTCCCACTTTCATTAAACAACCTATCAGATATCAATCATTAAACCATCAATATTTTCTTCTTTCAGGCGTCATATGGGCATTATGACCCATGATATTATATTATATTTATTTATTATATTTATTCATTATTAATCTGTATTTTTTTTGCCTGATATTTTCAATGTTTTTATTGAAAACGTTGAAAAAATCAGCACTATTTATTGATGGTGTTTTGCTTTTAGACGGCAGTATTTTATGTGAATGTAAAACACTTTGAATGTGTATTTTCTGTGTATTGTTATTATAAATAGCGCCCCCTGTCTGCCATTTAAACAGGGCTGATTTATATAACTGTACTCAGCATTTAATATTATATATTATTTGGCACTGTCAATCACATGCATTTATGACCCATGTTACAACAACAACAACAACAACAACGATCATTATTTTTATAGGAGTGGATTAACAGTGAATAATGTAGATGACGTGCAGGATGAGGGATTGTTTATTAGGTTATAAACAACGCCGTTATGTGAACGTATTAGAAGAACATTAAGGTAAGAGACAGATGTTGTCCTCCAGGTTCCTCCTGAAAGCATTTCGAGAGCAGGATGTTCTCGAGCGGTGTGTGAAGGACCTATGAGGATTCACACTCATTGTGTTCGATGTTTTCAGATCACAATTGAACCGGAATCACATCGGAAACGTCGTTGAAAAAATCAGCACTATTTATTGATCAGGTCAGGTCAGGTCAGGTTGATCAGATCAGGGGTGAGAGGAGCGGACGTTCACCAGACGTTTGTTGTTGTTGTTGTTGTTGTGTGTGTGATGTTCTTCAGCGTGGTTTCAGAGAAGATCTGTGTAGATTAGAGGGCCAGAATCAGGAACAGGAATAAACATAACGCCGCTCGCACGGCCTGACTTTCCCAAAATCCACTCCAGCTGTTCTCCACACTGAGGTAAGGAGGTGGTGTTGGAGAAGATGCAGGAGAAGATGCAGGAGAACATGTAGGAGAACATAGAACATGCAGGAGAACATGCAGGAGAAGATGCAGAAGAACATGCAGGAGAACATGCAGGAGACGATGCAGGAGAAGATGCAGGAGAACATGAAGAAGAACATGGGAACATGCAGGAGAAGATGGGAAATAGAACATGCGCAGGAGAACATGCAGGAGAACAGGAGAACATGAACATGCCATTTAAACAGGAGAACATGCAGGAGAACATGCAGCAGCAGGAGCGGCTCTGACGCCGGATCAGGAGTGACAGACGGAGATTCAACGCAAAGCCGAGGACCAAACAAACCACACAGGAGAAAATACACATGAAGTAATCAGGACTAACACACACCATGTGACCAGAACCAGGACGTGGAGGAGGAAGTGGGAAAATCGAACATGACAGATGGTGTAACAGGTATGTACCAGTGTTTATTAAGCAGTCACAGACACTTCACTTCACTTCACCAAGTCTGTCCATGAGAAGTGCACGGAGACGGAGGTCTGAAGAACACTAAGGTGGGGAGAAACCGGAGATGTTCTGCTTCCTCCTGGTGTTTTATCTCATTAACGGAGATCCATGCCGTGTAGATAACGCCTTGACACCAGGACGGCTTCCTCACATACATGATCTACTCCAGGAGGTTCTGATTAAATCCACATGCTTCTGTTTTCTCAGGAGGTTCCGAGCCTTGCTCTTTCCTCCTGCGACATTCAGGAGCTTTAATCCTCCACCAGACTCGGTGTTTTCACCACCACCAGCTTCATGTTTCATGTTTCAGCATTGAGACCTGCAGGTCATCAGGATGCTTCTTCTCTGATTGTTTAGGTTTGGATGGTGGTGTTTCTGGATCTTTATATGGTCTCTCCCTGACTGTGGAGAAACATCGACATGATCTACGTAGTAAAAGAAACCTGCAGAAGATCTCTGTTTAGGATATTCTTTTAACATCTCTGAATCCTTGAGGAAAGCCCTGAGGAATCATCTTCTCCAGGTCCATGCATCTTCAGCAGCCGGGATCAGAACGCGGGTCAGACGGAGACCTGCTGAAGATTCCTGCTGCTTGTAATGGAAAAAGCCGACAACACAAGTCTTGTTTCTGGTCAGCAGGTTACACCCTGTGCTTCTGTTCCTCGTTAGTCACAATCAGAGAGGTTTCTTTGGAGATGGGATCTGTGTTTAATCTGCATAAGTGACTCCAGACACTCGGAGTGAAGCGTACGAGATGTTCCGTGTGGAAGGACCAGAGCAGATCGACTTACGCTCCTCCACGCTGCATCTTTACGCCCATTAAACTTCCTTTCTTTTTTTTCCTGCTCGCTGAAATGTTGGCGGGACGTCGGAGAAATTCCACAGTCAGATTTCTGCCCAACATTTTTTTCCCTTCCGAACGTTTGGAAACAATGAAGTCCAAAAGCGTAATAATAATAATAATAATAATAAATAAATAATAATAATAATAATAATAATAAATAATAATAATAATAATAATAATAATAATAAGGAGAAGAAGTGAGTCATGCTGTAATGGTGCATGCAGCCTGACGGCCCAATACAAAGCCATTACACTCGTCTAACACCCACCAATTACACTGATTTATAACCTGTTTCCACTGCAGCAGGTTCATCCTCACACACACACACACACACACACACACACACACACACACACACACACACACATGGATGTTGTCTAAACAATGACTCATAAAACATCTTAATGAGATCAAATGTCAGAGCAGGAAATGCACAGAGAAGCCAAACTCCTCACAATCTCAACATGAAGAACCTGAACATCACCTGCAGGAGCACATACTGATACCTGTGTGGGACTTTCTCTGGGAAATGTACGACCTATTAACACACACACACACACACACACACACACACCATTACACACAACACAAACACACACACATACACAAACATACACACACACACACACACATACCATACACACACACACATACACAAAACACACACACATACACAAACATACACAAACACACACACACACAAACACACATACACACACACACACACCACACACCACACACATACACACACACAAAACACACACACACATAAACATACACAAACATACACACACACATACACAAAACACACAAACACACACACACACACAATACACAAACATTACCAAAACGTACACACACACATACACAAACCAACATACACACACATACACAAAACACACACATACACACACACCATACACAATCTCTGTTAGAGCGCTGCCAATCTGCAAATGTACACACACACACACATACACACATACACACACACACACACACTCCCAAAAAAACACACACACAAAAAAAAACACACAACACACACACACATACACACACACACACACACACACACAAACACACACACACACATAAACACACAACACACACACACACACATACACAAACACACACACACACACACACACATACACACACATACACACACACACATACACACACACATCACACACACACACATACACACCACACACACACATACACACACATCCACACACACACATACACACACACACCAACACACACACAAACACACACACACAACACACACACATACACACATCACACACATCACACACATAACACACACACATACACACACACACCACAACACACGACAACACACACACACAACACACACACACACATGGAGAGAAGGTTCTCAGACTTCTTCATTTCCGTCACTTGTTCAGTCTGTGAGATAATCATCTCCATGATAAACTGAGTGAACTGTAGAAAACACACACACCACACCACACACACACACACACCACACACACCACACCACACACACACACTATATATATATATTAATCTCTATAATCACACAAATCTTCATCTCCTGTAGCATTATTATTTATTTTTTTATTTTACTTTTTATTCCATTTATATTATTGTTTAAAAAAATTCTTATTAATTTATTAATAAGAATTAAGAAAAATTAAGAAGGTTTTTCAAAAATACAAATATGTCATATTTATTGTTTTGTATTAGTTCATTTATATTCTCTTTTCTTTTATATCTGTATATTTTTAGCAATTATTTTTATGTGCATTTGTATTTATAATTTCTTAAAATATAACATTAAAATGAGAATTTATTAGATTTTTTTATTTGGAGCTCATTATAATATATCAAATAATAAAATAAATATATAAAATATGTTATATATATATATAATATATAACAAATATAAGAAATTTTGAGTGTACATAATATCCTCCTATTCTCTATTAATTATTATTAATTAATTAATTAATGAAATTATAACACACACTTGTTTACTTAAAATTTTATAAAGTTGTATTATTGTAACTAAATGCAAATTAAAAAAAATCATTTTTATGGTTCATTTTTTTGTTTTTTAAACAAAAATCTATCACACAAACACACACACACACACACACACACACACACCACACAAGTCACACACTCATATATATATAAATATATAAATCTGTTATACCACAATATACAGAATATAATCTAATATAAATAGAATGTGTATAGTATATAGAATAGAGAGAATAGAGATATAGAATAGAGAGAATAGAGATATAGAATAGAGAGAATAGAGATATAGAATAGAGAGAATAGAGATATAGAATAGAGAGAATAGAGATATAGAATAGAGAGAATAGAGATATAGAATAGAGAGAATAGAGATATAGAATAGAGTGATGTGTGAGAGCGAGTGATGTTCCTGCTCTGAGATAAACTTCTCCTTTTTTACTTTCATTTGGATTATTGGATGATGATGATGATGATGATGATGATGATTGATGATGATGATGATATGATGATGATGATGATGATGGTGAGGATTGTGATGATGATGATGATGATGATGATGGTGATGATGTTGAGATGATGTTGATGATGATAATGATGATGGTGATGTGTTGATGATGATGGTGGATGATGATGATGATGATGATGATGATGGTGATGATGATGATGGTGATGATGATGATGATGGTGATGATTGGTGATGATGGGTGATGTGATGATGTGATGATGATTGTGATGCTGATGCTGATGATGTTGTGATGGGATGATGATGATGATGATGATGATGATGACGGTTGTTGATGGAGATGATGATGTTGATGGTGAGGATGATGATGGTGATGATGATGATGATGGTGATGATGATGATGATGATGGTGATGTGTGATGATGATGTGATGATGATGATTGGGAGACGGCGATGATGATGGTGATGATATTGATGTGATGATGGTGATGATGTTGATGGTGTGTTGGTGATGTGATGTTTGTGATGTGTTGTGGTGATGAGGTGATGTGATGAGATGATGGTGATGATGATGGATGATGTGGTGATGATGTTGTGATGTTGATGATGGTGATG
>JACRUU010000017.1:438397-440897 GCA_030449085.1 Kryptopterus vitreolus
ATGGTGATGGTGGTGCTGATGTTGATGTTGGTGATGGTGTTATGATGGTGTTGGTGTGGTGTGATGTTGGTGTTGATGCTGGGTGTTTGTTGTGTGGTGTTGGTGTTGGTGATGGTGATGGTGCTGGTGTTGAGGATGGTGTTGGAGATGGTGTTAGTGTTGGTGGTGGTGTTGATGATGGTGTTAGTGTTGGTGTTGATGATGGTGTTGGTGTTGATGATGGTGTTTATGTGGGGCTGGGTTGATTGGTGATTGGTGTGGTGGTGTTGGTGATGATGATGGTGTTGGTGTTGATGATGGTGTTGGAGATGGTGTTGGTGTGTGGGTGTTGATGATGATGATGGTGTTGGTGTATGATGGTGTGGATGATGGTTGTTCGTGGTGGTGTGGTGTTGATGGTGTTGTTGTTGGTGATGATGTGTTGATGGTGTTGGTGTGGGGTGATTGTGTGTTGGTGTGATGATGGTGGCGTTTGTGGGTGTGGTGGTGTGGTGTTTGACTTGGTTGGTGATGTTGTGTTGTGTGTGGTGTTGGTGCGTGGTGTTGTGAGGTGTGGTTGTGATGTGTTGTTGGTGTTGATGTGTGGTGGTGTTGGTGTTGGTGGTTGTGTTGGGTGTTGCTGATGGTGATGTTGGTGATGGTGATGGGTGTTGTGATGGATGTTGATGGTGTTAGTTGTTGTTGTGCGTGTGTTGAGATGTTGTGATGGTGTTGATGGTGTTGGTGGGTGGTGATGATGGTGTGGTTGTTGATGATGGTGTTGGTGTTGTGTGATGATGATGATGGGTTGGTGATGTGGGTTGTTTGGTGCTGTGTGATGGTGTGGTTATGATGTTGTGTTGATGGGTGTGTGGTGTTGATGGTGTTGGGGTGTTGTGTTGTGTGATGGTGTTGGTGTTGGCGTTGGTGTTGGTGGATGGTGTTGGTGCTGGTGTTGGTGTTTGTGTTGTTGATGGTGTTGGTGTTGATGATGGTGGGGTTGGCGTTGATGGTGTTGTTGTGGTGTTGGTGATGGTGATGGTGTTAGTGATGGTGTTGGTGATGATGTTGGTGATGATGATGATGGGTGGTTGTTGGTGTTGATGATGCTGGTGGTGCTGGTGACGTTGGTGGGTGATGGTGTGGTGTGGGTGTGTGGTGTGTGGATGATGGTGTTGGTGATGTGGTGTTGTGATGCTGTGATGATGATGGTGTTGTGTGGTGTTGGTGTTGTGATGATGTGTTGGTGTGATGAGGTGGTGGTTGTGTTTGATGATTGGTGTTGGTGGTTGTTGTGATGTGTTGTTGGTGTGGTGTGGTGGCTGATGTTGGTTGGTGTTGGTGGTGGTGTTGATGATGGTGTGTGTTGTTGGTGATGGTGGTGGTGATGGTGTTGGTGTTGGTGATGGTGTTGGTGATGATTGTTGGTGATGGTGTTGGTGATGGTGATGGTGTTGGTGTGATGGTGATGGTGATGATGATGATGATGGTGATGGTGGTGATGGTGATGATGTTGGTGATGATGGTGATGGTGTTGATGGTGGGTTGGTGTTGTTGGTGTTGATGGTGTGTGGTTGGTGTTGGTGATGGTGTTGTGTGATGGTGTTGGTGATGGGTGTGGTGATGATGTGTGGTGGTGATGATGTGATGGGTGATTGTGTGATGATGGTGATGATGGTGATGGTGTTGGTGATGATGTTGGTGATGGTGATGATGTGCATGGTGTGTGATGATTGATGGTGTTGGTGGTGATGTGTTGGTGATGTGATGGGTGATGATGTGTTGTGTGTGGATGTGTTGGTGATGTGGTGTATGGTGTGATGATGGTGTGGGGATGATGACATGTGTGATGTGGTCTGGTGATGGTGTTGTGTTGGTGATGATGATGATGGTGTGATGGTGTTGGTGATGGTGATGGTGGTGGTGTGGTGTTGGTGATGATGGTGTGGTGATGATGTGATGATGTTGGTGTGTGGTGATGTGTTGATGTGATGGTGTGATGTGATGATGTGATGATGATGTGATGGTGATGTGGTGTGATGATGATGTGTGTTGTGGTATGGTGTGGTGTGATGGTGTGGTGGTGGGTGTGGTGATGGTGGTGATGTGTGGTGATGATGGTGATGATGGTTGTGATGGTGGTGTGATGGTGATGGTGTTGGTGTTGGTGATGATGATGGTGTTGGTGTTGGTGTGGTGGTGTTGGTGTTGGTGTTGATGATGTGATGGTGATGATGTTGGTGATGGTGTTGGTGATGGTGTTGGTGTTGATGATGGTGTTGGTGTTGATGATGGTGTTGGTGTTGGTGGTGATGGGTGATGATGGTGTTGTTGGTGCAGAGAGGTGTTGTTGGTGATGGTGATGATGATGATGGTGATGGTGATGGGTGTGTGTGATGTGGTGTTGATGGTGATGGTGTGGTGTGAGATTGTGGTGTGATGATTGGTGGTTGGTGGTGATGGTGTTGGTGATGGTGATGATGATGATGGTGTGTTGATGTGATGATGGTTGATGATGATG
>JACRUU010000017.1:445897-448397 GCA_030449085.1 Kryptopterus vitreolus
AGACAGTTGTAGAGAGTTATAGAGAGTGTTATAGGCAGAGAGTGAGACAGTCTCTTGTGGCAGTGAGAGTGAGACAGTTGTAGAGAGTTAAAGAGAGTGTTATAGACATAGAGTGAGACAGTATCTTGTGGCAGTGAGATGAGACAGTTGTAGAGTGTTATAGAGAGTGAGACAGTCTCTTGTTGCAGTGAGAGTGAGACAGTTGTAGAGTGTTATAGAGAGTGTTATAGACCGAGAGTGAGACAGTCTCTTGTTGCAGTGAGAGTGAGACAGTTATAGAGACTTATAGAGAGTGTTATAGACAGAGAGTAAGACAGTCTCCTGTGGCAGTGAGAGTGAGACAGTTGTAGAGAGTTATAGAGATTGTTATAGACGGAGTGAGACAGTCTCTTGTTGCAGTGAGAGTGAGACAGTTATAGACACTTATAGAGAGTGTTATTGACAGAGAGTAAGACAGTCTCTTGTGGCAGTGAGAGTGAGACAGTTATAGATAGTGTTATACACAGAGAGTGAGTCAGTTGTGTTTCTTGTGGCAGTGAGAGTGAGACAGTTATAGAGAGTTATACACAGTGTTATAGACAGAGAGTGAGACAGTCTCTTGTGGCAGTGAGAGTGAGACAGTTGTAGAGATTATAGAGAGTGTTATAGACAGAGTGAGACAGTATCTTGTGGCAGTGAGAGTGAGACAGTTATAGAGAGTAGAGATTGTTATAGACAGAGAGTGAGACAGTCTGTGTTTCTTGTTGGCAGTGAGAGTGAGACAGTTGTAGAGAGTTATAGAGAGTGTTATAGACAGAGTGAGACAGTATCTTGTGGCAGTGAGAGTGAGACAGTTGTAGAGAGTTATTGAGAGTATTATAGACAGAGAGTATCTTGTGGCAGAGAGTGAGACAGTTGTAGAGAGTTATTGAGAGTATTATAGACTCTTGTTGCAGTGAGAGTGAGACAGTTGTAGAGAGTTATACAGAGTGTTATAGACAGAGAGTGAGACAGTCTCTTGTGGCAGTGAGAGTGAGACAGTTGTAGAGATTATAGAGAGTGTTATAGACAGAGTGAGACAGTATCTTGTGGCAGTGAGAGTGAGACAGTTATAGAGAGTGTTATAGACAGAGAGTGAGACAGTCTCTTGTGGCAGTGAGAGTGAGACAGTTGTAGAGAGTTATAGAGAGTGTTATAGCCAGAGAGTGAGACAGTCTCTTGTTGCAGTGAGAGTGAGACAGTTGTAGAGAGTTATAGAGAGTGTTATAGACAGAGAGTGAGACAGTCTCTTGTGGCAGTGAGAGTGAGACAGTTGTAGAGAGTTATAGAGAGTGTTATAGCCAGAGAGTGAGACAGTCTCTTGTGGCAGTGAGAGTGAGACAGATGTTTCGGATGTTCTCTGTGACCTCACAGATGGAATGTTCCTCAGATGTGCTTCTGAAGGAGAGGAAGAAACACATGGATGTTTAGATGTTTGTAAATGTGACATCACACTCATGACAGCTTTATCTCCCCCCTCCTCCTCCTCCTCCTCCTCCTCCCCCTTCCCCCCCCCCCCCCCCCCCCCCTCCCCCTCCCCCTCCCCCCCCTACCCCCTTCCCCCTCCTCCGCGCTGTAGCCGCTCTTTCCTGATGTTCCTCCACTCGTCTTCCAGATGTTTCTGTAAGCTGTTCCTCATCCACACAAATCCTCGTGTCAAACACCAGCCTTTGGAACGCCGCCGCGGCCGCCGGCTTCTGCACTCGCCGTTTTTTTCTGCACCTTTTGTTGTGGAGAGTGAGAACAGATGTGCACCTGCAAGTAATGGAGTGGGAGAACATGACTCGCTCTCCTCCATCACTCCTCTTTGATCAGCAGGAGATTAGCGGCCGCTAAGCAGGCCTGAAGTGATGAAGAACACGCTAATCGAATCAGACGGACGCAGAGTCTCACTCGCTCCGGCGCTATTTTTAGCTCTGTTTTTCTCCCCATGCTTCCACGGGGGATTTTCAGCGTCTGGTCTTCCCACACACAGGTCTGAGATCCCCACGTTTCAGCAGATGAAGAAGTCAGATAAGGTTCTTACGCTGTTCTTCCTGCTCTGATGTTCCTCACATGAAGATCAGTTTGGATTTAGATGTTAATCTCCACTAAACCTCGCTGAGATGAAATTCCTTGATCGTGAATATTTTAGAACTAATAAAAAACAAAGGGATCAAAGTGGATTTCATTTCTCACACCACCAGGGTCCGGGTTCGATTCCCATCACGGCCATTACATTTACATTTGTGGCATTTGGCAGACGCCCTTATGCAGAGCGACTTACAACTGAGCAATTGAGGGTTAAGGGCCTTGCTCAAGGGCCCACTAGTGGTAACTTGGTGGTGGTGGGGTTTGAACCCGTGATCTTCTGGTCCAGAGTCCAACACCTTCACCACTGGGCTACACCACATCCCCCATGTAGCCATGTGTGTGTGGAGTTTGTGCATGTTCTCCCCGTGCCTCAGGAGGTTTTTCTCCGGGTTCTCCGGTTTCCTCCCCC
>JACRUU010000017.1:453397-460897 GCA_030449085.1 Kryptopterus vitreolus
ATGTCATGATCCTGAGATCCATCATGAGTGATGGAACAGCGAGTCTGTAGTCTCGTCATGGAGTCAGTGAGTCAGTGAGTCATGTAGGTGAAGTCAGTATACTGTAAACTCTACTTCAACTTTCTCAACAAGTCCCTGTGGAGCTCCACCATGCTGATCTCCACCATCATCATGATCTCCACCATGCTGATCTCCACCACCATCATGATCTCCACCATCATCATGATCTCCACCATCATCATGATCTCCACCATGCTGATCTCCACCATCATGCTGATCTCCACCATCATGCATGATCTCCACCATCATGCTGATCTCCACCATGCTGATCTCCACCACCATCATGATCTCCACCATGCTGATCTCCACCACCATGCTGATCTCCACCACCATCATGATCTCCACCATCATCATGATCTCCACCATGCTGATCTCCACCACCATGCTGATCTCCACCATCATCATGATCTCCACCACCATCATGATCTTCACCATCATGCTGATCTCCACCATCATGCTGATCTCCACCATGCTGATCTCCACCATGCTGATCTCCACCACCATGATGATCTCCACCATCATCATGATCTCCACCATCATGCTGATCTCCACCATCATGCTGATCTCCACCATGCTGATCTCCACCACCATGCTGATCTCCACCATCATCATGATCTCCACCATCATGCTGATCTCCACCATGCTGATCTCCACCATGCCGATCTCCACCACCATGATGATCTCCACCATGCTGATCTCCACCATGCCCACCACATGATCTCCACCATGCTGATCTCCACCATCATGCTGATCTCCACCATGCTGATCTCCACCATGATGATCTCCACCATGCTTATCTCCACCACGATGCTGATCCGCACTGTGCCGATCTCCACCATGCTGACCATCACGATGCTGATCTCTCTACCATGCTGATCTCCATCATGCCGATCTCCACCATGCCGATCTCCACCATGCTGATCATCACCATGCTGATCTCCACCAAGCTGATCTCCACGATGCTGGTCACGATGCTGATCTCCACCATGCTAGTCTTGTTCTCGTCTCCCATAATCTCTTTCCTCGTAGCTCCATGGTGTTCGCCGTAACGCCGCCTGTGATAATGATGTGATTTGACCCCCAAGCCTCTCCGAGTTCCCCTCCTCCTCCTCCCCCCTTCCCCAGACCCCTCCATCAGCGCAGTGACGAGAGGAAGGAAAAGATTTCCTCTCCTTCATCACTCGCTCTGGCTTTGAGATAATGTAGAGAGAGATTTATCACACACTTGTGGAGGAAATGGATTATTAAAATAACGCTGCTAGGAACGTCTGCTGCCAAGACACTGAAGTCATGTGACGTTTCCCATCATGACTAATAGCTGTGTGTGTTTTTTTATTAGATTTTATTAGGAGCGTATTTGAAGTGGGACATCATGACATGTTCCTCCGAGTCCCGCTTCCTTATCAACCTGCTGATTAATGGCAGCACAGAATGAAGATCAGATGTTGTTTGGATGCTCAGGCCAGCATGAGACAAGCGTTTGGTTTATTAGCGTGAAATACGGCGAGTCCTTCGCTACGTCTGGGGAGAGACATTAACAGAACATGTGGGATTGCTGAAGTCCAGAGCGTGATGGAGGACACGTGGACAATGTTTTAGTGTTTCTTAAAGAATCCATAAAACGGAGCGTCTACAAACTCGCTGAAGTTCTTCCCCGTTTACATGTTTCACTGGTTACCGTTGGAGCGTGTGATTATGGGATGGCGGAGGAGATCGGATTTCCATGAGAAGATCAGATACATTTCGGAAAACAGATCCTGATACTCAGCAGATGCTCCGTCCTGCAGCAGGTCAGTGGAGGAGACACGTTCCGACCAAGAACTCTTCCAGAATGCAGACGGTCCAACATCCACCAACATCCACCAACATCCACCAACATCAACATACACCAACACCCACCAACATCCACCAACACCACCACATCCACCAACACCAACATCCACCAACACCAACATCCACCAACACCAACATCCTCCACCAACACCAACATCCACCAACACCAACACCACCACACACCACACCAACATCCACCAACACCAACACCACCACACCCACCAACATCCAACATCCACCAACACCAACAACACCACCAACACCAACATCCACCAACACCAACATCCACCAACACCCACCAACACCCACCAACACCAACATCCACCAACACCAACATACACCAACACCCACCAACACCCACCAACACCAACATCCACCACCAACACCACCAACACCCACCAACACCAAACACCAACACCAACACCACCACACCCACCAACATCCACCAACACCAGCACCAACATACACCAACATCCACCAACACCAACATCCACCAACATCCAACATCACCAACATCCACCAGCATCCACCAACACCAACATCCTCCACCAACACCAACACCACCAACCACCACACCACCAACATCCCACCAACAGCGCCACAACACCCAAGCAACACCAACACCCATCCACCAACATCCACCAACACCAACATTCTCCACCAACACCAACATCCACCAACACCAACATCCACCAACACCACACAACATCCACCAACACCCACCAACACCCACCATCCACCAACACCAACAACCACACACCACCACACCAAATCCACCAACACCAACAACACCAACACCACCAACATCCACCAACACCAACAACCACCACCACACCCACCAACACCAACATCCACCAACACCAACATCCACCAACACCCACCAACACCAACATCCACCAACACCAACATCCACCAACATCCACCAACACCAACATCCACCAACACCAACATCCACCAACACCAACAACCACCAACACCAACACCACCACACCAACATCCACCAACACCAACACCACACCAACACCAACACCAACATCCACCAACACCAACACCACTTTCTTTATGTCACATCAGACTCAGGCTTCTACACACCAACATCAAGAAGCACCTCGTCACCAACTTCCACCTTCTGCTCATTCTGAGACTCGATCATGGATTTAGTTTGGATGTCATAAACAGAAGCACACATGGCAGGAGCCCTTATCCAGAGCCACCTACAAACACAGTAATTGTGGGTTAAGGGCCGTGATCAAGGGCCCACTAGTGGCAACTTGGTGGTTGTGTTTGAACCTGTGATCTTCCAGTCCACAGTCCAGTACCTTACCCACTGAGCTCCACCTCCTCCACCTGCAGTAAACAAAAACAATCTGTGGTGGTAATTTTAGGACAACATTATCCGATTCCAGGCTTGTATTGGGTCTCGCTTTGGAGACGTCACACTGCAGGAGAACATCTCAGACATGCTGCTGGAATCTGATCAGACGAACAGAACGTTCACGATCATGAACATCGCAGAAGGTCAAAGACTACAGATTTTACCTGTGCACCTGCTTGGAGAAGGGGGCGGAGCCATGAGGAGAATGAGTGCAGATCCGAATCACTAATGGCGTTTAGAAACCTGTTTCTCCATCTCTTTTCCATCCATCCATCCATCCATCCATCCATCCATCCATCCACGAGAGAGAACAAGTAACAGTGACGTGTAGCTTTAATGCAACCCCTTTACATTGATGTGTTGCTGAAACTAAATGCCCCCCCCCGTGATGCACCTTCTGTCCTACAACTCTTTTATAACTGCATGGAAGACTGGAGCTCAGGGGTGAAATGACTGTAACTTCTGGGCCCTTGAGTAAGGCCCTTAAGGTCCTCACCTGGACTATTCTTGTCGAATGTATGTATGTATTTGTCGTATGTATTTGATGTAGAAACATCTGTTCCTCATGAGGAGATGATGTCATATATCTTGGTTGAGGGGGTGGAGCTCGGCGGTGCTGGGCTGCTGATCAGAAGGTCGGGGGTTCGAGACCTGATATCACCAAGCTGCTGCACTTAAAGCATGGCCCTTAACTCTCTGTACTCCAGGGGGCGCTGTATCATGTCTGACCCTGCGCTCTGACCCCAAACTACCAAAAACCATCTGGGATATGAGAAGAACTTTCCGCATGCTGTGATGTTTATGTGATATATTGATGAGCTTCTCCGTGACGTGGAACATCAGTGATTGATCATTATAATAGAATAAATATAAATATGTATGATAAGAGATGAGAAGGTGCTCCTGGTGTAGGTTTGTGAATAAGTGATCCAGCATGTCTGTGATGATGATGATGAGGATCTTCCTGCAGCAGAAGGAGGTTTATTGCCAGTAAGACTGGTGTGTTGGAGTGTACACATGACAGAGACGTCGATGCAGACCAGCAGGAATTGTGGAATTTTGTTTTGTTACAGGAGGTGAAGCTCTGAGGAGTCACGTGCGATGGGGGTTTTTCACCAGCATGATGGTGCGCCAGCGTTCATTACACTCATGTAAGCTAAACCTAGCAACCTGCTCCTCTAACCCGATCCTATAGTGTTTGGAAAACGTTGCTAGCAACACGATTGGGTTGGCTGGTTAATGTGAAGACGTCGGAGTCGGCGAGAGCGGGGCGACGCAGCGGGGCGACGCAGTGGGGGAAGGTTTAATGTTCGACGTTTAACATTCAGCATCACGGAACCCCGAGCACATCTGAAGGTTAGACACCGGGTCAGAGATATCACCTTCCTCTACAAACACCGCGGATTTGTAGGCATTACGCCTCGCAATGGTGACTTTGCTGTTTTTGGCGAGGTGTAAAAACTCCCAACAGGATTCAAACGCAAGACCCGTTCTGCTGCTGTGGATGATGATTCTCCTCTTTCTCCTCTTTCTCCTCATTCTCCTCTTTCTCCTCTTTCTCCTCATTTCTCCTCATTCTCCTCATTCTCCTGAATCTCCTCATTCTCCTCTTTCCATCTCATCTTTCTTTCTCCTCTTCTCCTCATTCTCCTGATGCAGGATTCTTTCTTTCTCCTCATTTCTCCTCTTTCTCCTCTTTCTCCTCATTCTCCTCATTCTCCTCTTTCTCCTCTTTCTCCTCTTTCTCCTCTATTCTCCTCTTTCTCCTCTTTCTCCTCATTCTCCTCATTCTCCTCATTCTCCTCTTTCTCCTGATTCTCCTCTTTCTCCTCTCCTCATTTCCTCTCCTCATTCTCCTCTTTCTCATTCTCTTTCTCCTCATCTCTTCTCCTCATTCTCCTCTTTCCTCATTCTCCTCATTCTCCTCATTCTCCTCATTCTCCTCATTCTCCTCTTTCTCCTCATTCTCCTCATTCTCCTCATTCTCCTCATTCTCCTCTTTCTCCTCTTTCTCCTCATTCTCCTCTTTCTCCTTCTCTCTCCTCCTCATTTCTCTCATTCTCCTCATTCTCCTCTTTCTCCTATTCTCTTTCTCCTCATTCTCCTCATTCTCATTCTCCTCCTTATTTTCTCCTCCTCTCTATTCTCCTCTTCTCTCTCTCCCCATCCTCTCTCTCTCCTCTTTCTTCTATTCTCCTCATCTTTCTCCTCTTTCTCCTCTTTCTCCTCTTTCTCCTCCTCATTCTCCTCATTCTCCTCTTTCTCCTCTTTCTCCTCTTTCTCCTCTTTCTCCTCTTTCTCCTCATTCTCCTCATTCTCCTCTTTCTCCTCTTTCTCCTCTTTCTCCTCATTCTCCTCATTCTCCTCTTTCTCCTCATTCTCCTGATCTTCTCATTATTCTCCTCATTCTCTCATTCCTCATTCTCTCATTTTCTCATCATTCTCCTCAATTCTCCTCTTTTCTCCTCTTTCTCCTCATTCTCCTCATTCTCCTCATTCTCCTCATTCTCCTGAATCTCCTGCTGCTGCTGCTGATGTTACGTTTCGCTAGATGTGCTTCATTTCTTCTCACCCTCATGATAATGCATCAGTGTAGCAGCACATCTAAACCTAAACTCACCTGTTCTTTAAAATGGTGTGAATAGTGGATTGTGATTGGCTGGAAGGAGTTAAGGTGTGAATAGTGGATTGTGATTGGCTGGAAGGAGATTAAGGTGTGAATAGTGGATTGTGATTGGCTGATAGGCGTTCAGGTGTGAATAGTGAATCCTGGAACACTCCTTGATTTACCTATGATGAGAGATATGATGGTGCTCATGACCACATTGAATGTAACCCCTAATCCTAGTGTTTAAGATGTGTGTGTACATTTCTGTATGTGGTAAATGGAGGTTCCAAAACCCATCAAAGGGAAACTCCAGAAACATGAGTTATATCGTTATGCTGGTTTCTCCTGCCGCTGTGACTCCTGGAGAAGTCGTTAGAGCGGATGATGTATAATTAAAAGGAGTTGATGTTTTGTGTAACGGAACGTCGCAGCGGAACACACCTGCCACAGCCGACGACGGCATGATGAAGGGTCCTGCTCCTCTCCTGTCCTTGGCCTGGACAGCTTTACATGCTTTTGCTGCTGGTTTATGCTTGAACTCATCAACAGGACCTTGGGAAGGTATTTTTTAATGACAGCGATTTGACTTAACGCTCCTGCTTTTCCAATCGAACGCGCTGGACGATGTACAAGCAGAGAGAAGTTATCTCAGAGCTGTCACTCGGTTATGAATTTCAAGTGGGAAGAAAGAGAAAAACAAGGGAACAGGAAGGGAAAAGGCGTCTTCCTGCAGGTGGAGCGAGTGTCTGCGTGCCTCCCTGTTTACTGCTCATGCTCTGTTTCGTGACTGTCTCCCCAAAACCCTGCCAAGTCTCAAGCCACAGTTTTAAATCCGCCCGCGACTCTGCTCGTGAGATGGCTTTATTTGCTCCACAGCAGTGCTGGAATTCACATCAGCTGTAGCTCTGAGATACGTTCGGAAAACATGTGCGATGGCTGCAGACGTAAAGTGGAAAAGGAGGTCGCAGCCTGCATTAGTCACCCGCGGAAAATATATATAATGGCTTTCAGTATAGAGTGAGTTGTGTATCGATGGTGAACGCTAGCGTGAGAAGGAGGTAAAGGCATGCGAGTGATTTACATACGGATTGGGTTCCTGTATCACATGACACGGCCGCTGTAGGCTCTGATGAAGGACTGCAGAATGGACTTTCTGACCTCGAACATGTTTTACTGATCATTCCCAATACACTCATCTACTAATTACAAACAGATCGCGGGCGCACTCGGCGTGGACGAGAGGCTTGTGATGCTGGTGCCAGGACGGTGGTCTGGTGCTGCGCATGCTGGTACTGATGTTAATGTCATTAGTGTGGAAGGGGGCGTGGATCAGCGGTTTAAGGCGCGGAGCTGCTGATCGGAAGGTCGGGGGTTCGAGCCCCGGAATTGCCAAGTTGCCACTCTTGGGTCCTTGACTAAGGCTCTTAACCTTCTGTGCTCCAGGGGGCGCTGTGTCGTGGCTGAACCCCAACTTCCAAACAAGCTAAGGCAATACTTATATATATATATGACAAATATAGATGGTTCTGATGATCATAGCTGACCCTGTGCAATTGAGGGACAAGGGCCTTGCTCAAGGGCCCCCGAATGGCAGCTTGGTGATGCTGTTATTAGAACCTGTGAT
>JACRUU010000017.1:468397-470897 GCA_030449085.1 Kryptopterus vitreolus
CTGGTGGAGAGGAGACGATAGATAATCAGTAGAGATGGTGATGGTTACGAGGTCTTGATGGTCCGAGGGTGAATTTGGTCGGGATTCCGAAGACTCTACTCTTTTTGAAAGACCACAGGTTAAAGCGCCCCCTGCTGGCCTTCACTAACACCTCTTCCAACATCAACCAAGGAGGTCATCCATCCATCCATCCAGGTAGTAACCGCTACTCAACCCTGCTTATCTTCAGTCTTGGTCTACAGGGTGATATGGATACATGGCGTAAGGCACTGGATTAGAAGGTCACATGTTCAAATCCCGGACAGGCTGCCACTGCTGATCCTGCTTCACTCGTGCAGGTGTACATCTCTCTGTATGAAATCAAATGCCAAACGCTTTAAGTGCAGGTGACTGACGGAATAAAGAAACTAGACGTGGGAAATTTCCTGAAGAATATGTGAGTGATGATTGGCGATGTAAACCGCGGCTCGGGGCGCGACCCCCTTACACCCCGGTGCGGTTAATATTTAGCTTCAAAATGTGAGCTCTTTACAGAGAGACACCAAAAAATCCCGCTTTTGGGTGTATTTTCGGAGGGGGCGGAGCAATTGACGACATCATCAAATTATCCAGCGTCCGACTCCCGTCGATGTGCCGAGCCTTTAGACATGTCACATGACCCTGTGTCTGAGTTTGGCCGTTTGTGGTTACGTGACGCCATGCGGCGGTTTTATGACCACGACTCCATCTCACCTACAAGAGGATCAGGATGTGTGCATGTGTGCTCCACGGGGCCGAGCGGAGCGTCAAATTTCCCCATTCATTCTTTACGGGGCCACAATTTTGGAATTTCCGGAATTCCGAACATGTGTGGGATTCGGGAGGTATATGATGGTGATCCACTCCGGACCCACTACGAGTGGATTTGTCACATGTGCATGTCGGACGCTCACAGGCCCGAACTGTGAGGCACCAAACATCTGCCCCATTCATTTTCTTTGGGAGAAAATTCCCGCTTTTTGGCCCCGGGTTCGGAATTCCGCAGGGTGATTCCTTATAAGATTAACAGCACGACTCACACCATCGGGACGCACGATATGAGGAATGAAGGAAAACTTGAGCGACGCTACAGAGAGATTATAATAGTGATGCTTTTGCACACGTCACTAATGATTAATACAGTAAGTGTAGATAGATGTAACAGACGCCCTTATCCACAGCCACTTACAACTGAACAATGGAGGGTTAAGGGCCTTGCTCAAGGGCCCCACTAGTGGCAGCTTGGTGGTGGTGGTGTGGTTTGAACCCATGATCTTTCGGTCCAAAGTCTGAGCTGCACC
The DNA here is from genome assembly GCA_030449085.1 of Kryptopterus vitreolus. Classification (NCBI taxonomy): domain Eukaryota; kingdom Metazoa; phylum Chordata; class Actinopteri; order Siluriformes; family Siluridae; genus Kryptopterus; species Kryptopterus vitreolus. The sequence goes on from JACRUU010000017.1 coordinate 469,717, forward strand.
ACCTCCCGCTGTATATGATCATATAGATAAAGCACTGATAGAACTTCTCCAAAGATCTACTTTGACTGCGACAGACAAGTCACGCTGGAACCTGGGAGATGGATGTGTGAGATGATGATGTCACCACTACACGGCTTTCCTGTTTCTTCTGGACCTGCCCGATTCATCCTGATGTTCTCCCAATGATCCTGATGTTCTCCCTGCTCCTGATGTTCTCCCATGATCCTGATGTTCTCCCGATGATGTTCTCCCGACTGATGTTCTCTCAATGATCCTGATGTTCTCTCGCTGATCCTGATGTTCTCCCACTGATCCTGATGTTCTCCCAATGATCCTGATGTTCTCCCACTGATACTGATGTTCTCTCAATGATCCTGATGTTCTCCCGCTGATCCTGATGTTCTCTCGCTGATCCTGATGTTCTCCCAATGATCCTGATGTTCTCTCGCTGATCCTGATGTTCTCCCAATGATCCTGATGTTCTCCCACTGATACTGATGTTCTCCTGATGTTCTCCCTGATCCTGATGTTCTCCCAATGATCCTGATGTTCTCCAAATGATCCTGATGTTCTCCCACTGATACTGATGTTCTCTCAATGATCCTGATGTTCTCCCGCTGATACTGATGTTCTCTCAATGATCCTGATGTTCTCCCAATGATCTGATCCTGATGTTCTCCCACTGATCCTGATGTTCTCCCACTGATCCTGATGTTCTCCTACTGCTCCTGATGTTCTCCCAATGATCCTGATGTTCTCCCACTGATCCTGATGTTCTCCCGCTGATCCTGATCCTGATCCTGATGTTCTCCCACTGATCCTGATGTTCTCCCACTGATCCTGATGTTCTCCCACTGATCCTGATGTTCTCCCACTGATCCTGATGTTCTCCCACTGATCCTGATGTTCTCCCAGCTGATCCTGATGTTCTCCCACTGATCCTGATGTTCTCCCAATGATCCTGATGTTCTCCAAATGATCCTGATGTTCTCCCACTGATACTGATGTTCTCTCAATGATCCTGATGTTCTCCCGCTGATACTGATGTTCTCTCAATGATCCTGATGTTCTCCCGCTGATCTGATGTTCTGATGTTCTCCCACTGATCCTGATGTTCCTGATGTTCTCCCAATGATCCTGATGTTCTCCCAATGATCCTGATGTTCTCCCGATGTTCTGAT
>JACRUU010000017.1:478397-480897 GCA_030449085.1 Kryptopterus vitreolus
TGTGTGTGTTGTGTGTGTGTGTGTGTGTGTGTGTGTGTGTGTGTGTGTGTGTGTGTGTGTGTTGATATTGCTCCGATTGGCAGCATCATAAAGGTGCCTTTGTCTTGTGACTAAATTGAATGGTTGGCATGGGTGCTGTCGTTTCTGATTGCTTGCAGGTAAAACACACACACACACACACACACACACACACACACACACACACACACACACACACACACACTGCTGGGAGCCGGCAGAAAATACACACCGCTGGCATTTGACCTTTTCTTGAGACTCTTGTAGCAACACGGCTCTGCTTACACGCCGTATCGACTTGCAGTAAAGCTCCAGCAGAAGCTCAGCGGTGTTAAACCCCCGTCCTCCTTCCCATCTTCACCTCCTTTATTTATTCACTTCTCCTCCTCCTGTCCATCGCTCTGCCTGCCTATCAAATCTTCTGTAGGCAGCAGTGATGGCAGTGTCGCTGAAGCTCCGTCTCTGTGTGTGGGGTGTGTGTGTGTGTGTGTGTGTGTGTGTGTGTGTGTGTGTGTAGGAAACACTGATAACATCAGCACACATTTTTCTTCCCTCGGGTTTAACTCTTTACTCAGAGAAGATCCTGACGTGAGCCTGAAGTCGTGGTGAAAGTCCTCTCTCTCAGTGTGTGTCGAGGTGTTTGTGTGTGGACAAAACGTCACTAAGTAGGAACACAACAGCTGCGCGGACAAAACAATAACGGAATCTTGATGCTCTTAGTGCTATTAGCGTTAGCTCTCTCCGAGTGGCACATCCCCGCGGCGGCCCGTCCAGGACACGGGTTTGTTTCCCATAAATCCCGGAGCTACAGCTCTGAGACTGGCACCGCCATGGCAGTGCCGCTCCACTCCTGTTCCACATGATTAGCGCTAAATATCCAGGATTAGCCACGCTAAGCTGATTTGTGCACTTCACACCACTGAGCTAAAGCCGCGCTAATTCCTGTTGTGCTGCTCAGAACAGACCTCGTGTTCACCCGGGGGTACAACCGTCATGCCCTAAAAAAACTCCATTACATCATCATCATCACCACCATTATAACCATTCATCATCTCACCATCCACCGTCATGCCATGCCTAAAAAAACTCCATTCCAATCCGTCATCATCATCATCCATCATTATAACCATCATCATCATCACCGTCATGCCCTAAAAAACTCCATTACATCATCATCATCACCATTATAACCATCATCATCATCATCATCATCACCGTCATGCCCTAAAAAACTCCATTACATCATCATCATCACCGTTATAACCATCATCATCACCATCATCACCGTCATGCCCTAAAAAACTCCATTCATACAAAAACTCCCATCATCATCATGACATCATCATCATCTCATCTATCTCATCACCATCATGCCCTAAAAAACTCCATTACATCATCATCATCACCATTAAAACCGTCATCATCATCACCGTCACCTAAAAAAAAATCCATCATCATATCATCATCATCACACACCATGCCCTAATACAATCATCATCATCATCATCACGTCATGCCCTAAAAAAAACTCCATTACATCATCATCATCACACATTAATCATTATAACCATCATCATCATCACCGTCATGCCCTAAAAAAACTCCATTACATCATCATCATCACCATTATAACCATCATCATCATCATCATCACCGTCATGCCCTAAAAAAACTCCATTACATCATCATCATCACCATTATAACCATCATCATCATCATCACCGTATGCCCCTAAAAAAATCCATACATCATCATACATCAAACCATCATTTACATCATCATCATCACCATTCCATAACCATCATCATCATCACCGTCATCACCGCATCATGCCCTAAAAAACATCCTCCATCAAACCATCATCCATCATCATCATCATCATTATAACAATCCTATCCATTACATCCATCATCACCGTATGCCCTACCATCATAATTAATCATCATTATCATCATCATCATCATCACCGTCATGCCCTAAAAAAAACTCCATTACATCATCATCATCACCATTAAAAAAAAACCATCATCATCATCACCATCACACCGCCTCAAAAAAACTCCATTACACACGCCCTATAAAATCAAACTCATCAAAAAAACTCATCATCATCATCATCATCATCATCAAACCATTATCATCATCATCATCATCACCGTCATGCCCTAAAAAAACTCCATTACATCATCATCATCACCACCATTATAACCATCATCATCATCACCGTCATCCACCCATCATCAGCCACTAAAAAATCTCACTCCATACATACATCATCATCATCACCCCATCATATCACCCATATAATAATCATCACCAGCCCTCAATTAACTCAAAAAACTCCATTACATCATCTCATCACCATTATAACCATATCATCATCATCACACGTCATGCCCTAAAAAAACTCCATTACATCATCGTCATCACCATTATAACCATCATCATCACCACCATTACCCATCATCATCATCATCATCAT
>JACRUU010000017.1:485897-503397 GCA_030449085.1 Kryptopterus vitreolus
TTCCCAGCAGCCTATCACTGAACACCATTCTCATTAACCAGCAATCGCTAATCACTATTCTAATAAAGAACAAATCATCACTGTTCCCAAAAACTTATCTCATCACCCCGATCACAATTCTTCCCCTAAATCCAATCATGACCATTACTGTTGTCTAAAATCAATCACCAATCACTGTTATTCCCAGCAGCCTATCACTGATCATCACCATTCATCACCAAACATCCAATCACCAATCACTGTTATTCCAGCAGCCTATCACTGATCATCATCACACCAAACAGCCAATCACCAATCACTGTTATCCCAGCAGCCTCCCATCACCATTCATCACCAAACAGCAGCCTATCACTGATCATCACCATTCATCACCAAACAGCCAATCACCAATCACCCAGCAGCCTATCACTGTTATTCCCAGCAGCCTATCACTGATCATCACCATTCATCACCAAACAGCCAATCACCAATCACTGTTATTCCCAGCAGCCTATCACTGATCATCACCATTCATCACCAAACAGCCAATCACCAATCACTGTTATTCCCAGCAGCCTATCACTGATCATCAACATCACCAAACAGCCAATCACCAATCATGTTATTCACCAACTGACATCAACATTCATCACCAAACAGCCAATCACCAATACTGTTACCCAGCAGCCTATCACTGTTATTCCCAGCAGCCTATCACTGATCATCACCATTCATCACCAAACAGCCAATCACCAATAACTGTTATTCCCAGCAGCCTATCACTGTTATTCCCAGCAGCCTATCACTGATCATCACCATTCATCACCAAACAGCCAATCACCAATCACTGTTATTCCCAGCAGCCTATCACTGATCATCACCATTCATCACCAAACAGCCAATCACCAATCACTGTTATTCCCAGCAGCCTATCACTGATCATCACATTCATCACCAAACAGCCAATCACCAATAACTGTTATTCCCAGCAGCCTATCACTGATCATCAACATTCATCACCAAACAGCCAATCACCAATAACTGTTATTCCCAGCAGCCTATCACTGATCATCAACATTCATCACCAAACAGCCAATCACCAATAACTGTTATTCCCAGCAGCCTATCACTGATCATCACCATTCATCACCAAACAGCCAATCACCAATAACTGTTATTCCCAGCAGCCTATCACTGATCATCACCATTCATCACCAAACAGCCAATCACCAATAACTGTTATTCCCAGCAGCCTATCACTGTCATCAACATTCATCACCAAACAGCCAATCACCAATAACTGTTATTCCCAGCAGCCTATCACTGGTGTGTGTCACTGTCATCACTGTGTTTGTGTGTTTGTGTATCACTGTGTGTTGCAGTTTGTGTCACCAATCACTGTCATGTGTGTCACCAATCACTGTTGTGTTCACTGTCACCAATCACGGTTATTCCCAGCAGCCTATCACTGATCATCACCATTCATCACCAAACAGCCAATCACCAATAACTGTTATTCCCAGCAGCCTATCACTGATCATCAACATTCATCACCAAACAGCCAATCACCAATAACTGTTATTCCCAGCAGCCTATCACTGTCACCAATAACTGAACAGCCTATTGCCAATTAATAATTCATCACCAAACAGCCAATCACCAATAACTGTTATTCCCAGCAGCCTATCACTGTCATCATCTCACCAAACATTTCCTCTTTTCTTTACGACAGTGTTTGTTATTCCAGGCGTCTTTAGGGCATTTATAAACCCCCGAGTCGTTAATGTTCTCCTTCATCATATCAGGATCTAACGAGTGTAGAATATAATCATCACAATACTCTAACAATAGTCATGTATTTATGTGTAACATAAATCACTCCCACAGCCTGTGCCATAATAGTGTGTGTGTGTGTGTGTGTGTGTGTGTGTGTGTGTGTGTGTGTGTTTTCGGCTCCAGCATGGTGCGGTATGAGCGGCGGTGCCGTGAATCCTGAGCTTTTAATCACACGCTCTAATCCAAGAAACAGCTGCAGCGTGTGTAAGGTCCTGATCCAGACAGACATACGCCACTCTCATCACTCACACATGCAAAAGGAAAAAACCCTCATAAAAATAGTTCATCCTGGCGTACGCGGGGACGCGGGGACGGGGGACGTGGGGGTGCTGGGACGTGGGGACGCAGAGTCACAGGGACCCAGAGTCGAGGGGACGCGGGGACACGGGGGCCCTGGGATGGGGGCGCTGGGACGGGAGGACAGGGAAACACTGAGTCGCTGGGACGCGGGGGCGCTGGGACTGTGGACGTGTGGGTGCTGAGTCGCAGGGACGGGAACACGGTGTGGACACTGTGTGTGTGTGTGTGTAATGCAGAAAGTGTGTGTGTGTGTGTGTAATGCAGAAAGTGTGTGTGTGTGTGTGTAATGCAGAAAGTGTGTGGGTGTGTGTGTGTAGCAGAAGTGTGTGTGTGTGTGGGTGTGTGTGTGTAATGCAGAAAGTGTGTGTGTGTGTGTGTAATGCAGAAAAGTGTGTGTGTGTGTGTGTGTTGTTAATGCAGAAAGTGGTGTGTGTGTGTGTGTGTGGGTGTAATGCAGAAGTGTGTGTGTGTTGTGTGTGTGTGTGTGTGTGTAATAAGCAATATGTGTTGTAAGTGACAAGTGTGTGTGTGTGGGTGTATGGGTGTGTGGTGTGTGTAATGCAGAGTGTGTGTGTGGGTGGTGTGTGTGTGTAAGGCAGAAAGTGTGTGTGTGTGTGTAATGCAGAAAGTGTTTGTGTGTGAGTGTGTGTGTGGAAAGCTGTGTGGGTGTGTTGTGTGCGTGGGGTGTGTGTGTATGCAGAAAAGTGTGTGTGTGTGTGTGTGTGTGTGTGTGTGTGTGTGTGTGTGTGTGTGTGTGTGTGTGTGTGTGTGTAATGCAGAAAGTGTGTGTGTGTGTGTGTGTGTGTAATGCAGAGTGTGTGTGTGTGTTGTGTATGTGTGAAAGGTGTGTGTGTGTGTGTGTGTAATGCAGAAAGTGTGTGTGTAATGTGTGTGTGTGTGTGTGTGTAATGCAGAAAGGTGTGTGTTTGTGTGTGTGTGTGGTGTCTGTGTGTGTGTGTGTGTGGGTGTCTGTGGGTGTGGTGTGGTGTTGATGCAAAAACGAAAGTGTGTGTTGTGTGTGTGTGTGTGTGTGTAATGCAGAAAGTGTGTGTTGTGTGTGTGTGTGTGTGTAATGCAGAAAGTGTGTGTGTGTGTGTGTGTGTGAGTGTGTGTGTGTGTGTGTGTGTGTGTGTGTGTGTGTGTGTGTGTGTAATGCAGAGAAAGTGTGTGTGTTGTGTGTGTGTGTGTGTGTAATGCAGAAGTGTGTTTGTGTGTGTGTGTAATGCAGAAAGTGGTGTGTTGTAATGCAGAAAGTGTGTGTGTGTGTGTGTGTGGGTAATGTGTGTGTGGTGTGTGTGTGTGTGTGTGTGTGTGTAATGCAGAAAAAGTGTGTGTGTGTGTGTGTGTGTGTAATGCAGAAAGTGTGTGTGTGTGTGTGTGTGTGTGTGTGTGAATGCAGAAAGTGTGTGTGTGTGTGTGTGTGTAATGCAGAAAGTGTGTGTGTGTGTGGGGATGTGTGTAAGGCAGAAAGTGTGCTGGGTGGTCGATCTTCATCTTGTTCTTTATCTTACAGATCCATGGTGAGCTCAGGAGAACCCCGTCTTGTCCCGGAGCGGGAGATTTATGGATGAGGATCAGGATTAGCTGGACTGGATTGTGTGCCGTTATTCATACAGGAGGAAAAAAACACCTTCATCTGGTCTGCGTGGGAGTCGTCACAAGATCAGATCGCTCCAAAACACACTTTCCTTAAACGAGAGCAGCAGACGTATGAATCAGGAATGAATGATGTTTCTGTAGACGTCTCCCATATTAAACGACCCCCTCGTGCATCACTCGCTTCTCCCCTTCAAACATCCCGAATGTTTTATCTGCAGTCGGGAATGATGGATTCTGGTGGTTCTGTTACATCAGATTCCACATAACGCAGAAAATCCCACCTATGAAGGGTTTCTACTGGATTCTGGAGATGTGGGATTTTTCCACACAGGAGCAGTGAGGTGAAGTGATGATGATGATGATGATGATGATGATGATGCAACAGGTTGAGGAAGAACCATATTTTACAAAAAATGTTTGTACTTCTTTTGTTTAGAAAGTAAAGTAAAATAAACCCATTCTCCCCTCAGGACCCGGACTCAGAGGTTCCACCCGTATCCGTGTTGGAGGACGATGGAAGATAAGTGTCTGAGGAATGAATGGGATCATGTGCTGAATGGTTGGAATGCCTTCGTGAGCGGAGCAGCTGAGATGGAGATGTTTGCAGGAGCTGCAGCTGTTATTTTAGTTGGCTTCAGTCTGCACACTTTATCCAAACGTTCTCCCGGTATGGATCCTGGACACCATGTGGAGTTCAGCACCTTCTCTGACGAAAGACTACATACTGGGATTAGTGGAGCGCTGGGCGTCAGGAAGTTATGGGGTTGTAGATGTGTAGTGTAATGATTGTGTGTTGATGGTGTTGTAGTTGTGTAGTGTAATGATGTGTGTTGTTGTAGGTGTGATGATGTTGTAGTTGTGTAGTGTAATGATTGTGTGTTGATGGTGTTGTAGTTGTGTAGTGTAATGTTGTGGGGTTGATGGTGTTGTGGTTGTGTATGTAATGATGTGGGGTTGATGGTGTTGTAGTTGTGTAGTGTAATGATTGTGTGTTGATGGTGTTGTAGTTGTGTAGTGTAATGATTGTGTGTTGATGGTGTTGTAGTTGTGTAGTGTAATGATTGTGGGGTTGATGGTGTTGTAGTTGTGTAGTGTAATGATTGTGTGTTGATGGTGTTGTAGTTGTGTAGTGTAATGATTGTGGGGTTGATGATGTTGTAGTTGTGTAGTGTAATGTTTGTGGGATTGATGGTGTTGTAGTTGTGTAGTGTAATGATTGTGAGGTTGATGGTGTTGTAGTTGTGTAGTGTAATGATTGTGGGGTTGATGGTGTTGTAGTTGTGTAGTGTAATGATTGTGGGGTTGATGATGTTGTAGTTGTGTAGTGTAATGATTGTGGGGTTGATGGTGTTGTAGTTGTGTAGTGTAATGATTGTGGGGTTGATGGTGTTGTAGTTGTGTAGTGTAATGATTGTGAGGTTGATGATGTTGTAGTTGTGTAGTGTAATGATTGTGAGGTTGATGATGTTGTAGTTGTGTAGTGTAATGATTGTGAGGTTGATGTGTTGTAGTTGTGTAGTGTAATGATTGTGTGTTGATGGTGTTGTAGTTGTGTGTAGTGTAATGATTGTGGGGTTGATGGTGTTGTAGTTATGATTGTAGTGTAATGTTTGTGTGTTGATGGTGTTGTAGTTGTGTAGTGTATGATGTTTGTTGTGAGTTGTGTGTATGTGTGTGTATGGTGTTGTAGTGTGTAGTGTAATGATTGTGGGGTTGATGGTGTTGTAGATGTGTAGTGTAATGATTGTGTGTTGATGGTGTTGTGTTGTGGAGTGTAATGATTGTGGTTGGGTGTGGTAGTTGTGTAGTGTAATGTTTGTGTGAGTTGTGTAGTGTAATGATTGTGGGGTGGTGATGTGTGTGTTGTAGTTGTGTTGTGTAGTGTAATGATTGTGTGTTGGTTGAGTGATGTTGTAGTGTGTGTAGATGTAGGTTGATGATGTGTGAGGTTGATGATGTTGTAGTTGTGTAGTGTAATGATTGTGAGGTTGATGGTGTTGTAGTTGTGTAGTGTAATGATTGTGGGTTGATGTGTTGTAGTTGTGTAGTGTAATGTTGTGAGTTGATGATGTTGTAGTTGTGTAGTGTAATGATTGTGTGTTGATGGTGTTGTATGTGTAGTGTAATGATTGTGTGGTGATGGTGTTGTAGTTGTGTAGTGTAATGATTGTGTGTTGTTGATGATGTGTGTAGTTGTGTAGTGTAATGATTGTGAGGTTGATGATGTTGTAGTTGTGTAGTGTAATGATTGTGAGGTTGATGGTGTTGTAGTTGTGTAGTGTAATGTTTGTGTGTTGATGGTGTTGTAGTTGTGTAGTGTAATGATTGTGTGTTGATGTTTGGTGTTGTGTAGTGTAATGATTGTGTGTGGTGTTGTAGTTGTGTAGTGTAATGATTGTGGTTGATGGTGTTGTATGTGTGTGTAATGATTTGATGGTGTTGTAGTTGTGTAGTGTAATGATTGTGAGGTTGATGATGTTGTAGTTGTGTAGTGTAATGATTGTGTGTTGATGGTGTTGTAGTTGTGTAGTGTAATGATTGTGGGGTTGATGGTGTTGTAGATGTGTAGTGTAATGATTGTGGGGTTGTGGTGTTGTAGTTGTGTAGTGTAATGTTGTGTGTTGATGGTGTTGTAGTGTGTGTGTAATGATTGTGTGTGTGATGGTGTTGTTAGTTGTGTAGTGTAATGATTGTGTGTTGTGTATGGTTGTTGTAGTTTGTGTAGTGTAATGATTGTGGGGTTGTGGTGTTGTAGTTGTGTAGTGTAATGATTGTGGTTGATGGTTGTGTGGTGTGTAATGATGTAATGATTGTGTTGTGGTGTTGTGTTGTGTAGTGTATGTTTGTGTACTGATTGTGGGTTGATGGTGTTGTAGTTGTGTAGTGTAATGATTGTGTATTGATGGTGTTGTAGTTGTGTAGTGTAATGATTGTGGGGTTGATGGTGTTGTAGTTGTGTAGTGTAATGATTGTGTGTTGATGGTGGTTGTAGTGGAGTTGTGTAGTGTAATGATTGTGGGTTGATGGTGTGGTAGTTATGATGTAGGTGTAGTTGTGTGTGATTGTGGATGGTGGGTGGTATGTTGTGTGGGGGTGAGGTGTGAGTGTAATGTGTGAGGTGTAGTTGGTGTTGTTGTGTGTAATGTGTAGTGTAATGATTGTGGGGTTGATGGTGTTGTAGTTGTGTAGTGTAATGATTGTGGGGTTGATGGTGTTGTAGTTGTGTAGTGTAATGATTGTGTGTTGATGGTGTTGTAGTTGTGTAGTGTAATGATTGTGTGTTGATGGTGTTGTAGTTGTGTAGTGTAATGATTGTGGGGTTGATGGTGTTGTAGTTGTGTAGTGTAATGATTGTGTGTTGATGGTGTTGTAGATGTGTAGTGTAATGATTATGGGGTTGATGGTGTTGTAGTTGTGTAGTGTAATGATTGTGGGGTTGATGGTGTTGTAGTTGTGTAGTGTAATGATTGTGGGTTGGTGTTGTATGTGTAGTGTAATGTTTGTTGATGGTGTTGTAGTTGTGTGGTGTAATGATTGTGTGTTGATGGTGTTGTAGTTGTGTAGTGTAATGATTGTGTGTTGATGGGTGTTGTAGTTGTGTAGTGTAATGTTTTGTGGGGTTGATGGTGTGTGTAGTTGTGTAGTGTAATGATTGTGTGGTGATGGTGTTGTAGTTGTGTAGTGTTGTTGTGGTTGATGGTGTTGTATGTGTAGTGTAATGATTATGGGGTTGATGGTGTTGTAGTTGTGTAGTGTAATGATTGTGGGGTTGATGGTGTTGTAGTTGTGTAGTGTAATGATTGTGGGGTTGATGGTGTTGTAGTTGTGTAGTGTAATGATTGTGGGTTGATGGTGTTGTAGATGTGTAGTGTAATGATTATGGGGTTGATGGTGTTGTAGTTGTGTAGTGTAATGATTGTGAGGTTGATGATGTTGTAGTTGTGTAGTGTAATGATTGTGAGGTTGATGATGTTGTAGTTGTGTAGTGTAATGATTGTGAGGTTGATGATGTTGTAGTTGTGTAGTGTAATGATTGTGTGTTGATGGTGTTGTAGTTGTGTAGTGTAATGATTGTGGGGTTGATGGTGTTGTAGTTGTGTAGTGTAATGATTGTGTGTTGATGGTGTTGTAGTTGGTAGTGTGTTATGATGATGTGGGGTTGATGGTGTGTAGTTGTGTGTTGTAGTGTTGTTGATTGTGTGTTGAGGGTGTTGTAGTTGTGTGGTATGATTGTGTATTGATGGTGTTGTTGTGTGTTGTGTATGTAATGTGTGTGTTGATGGTTTGTAGTTGTGTAGTGTAATGATTGTGGGGTTGATGGTGTTGTAGTTGTGTAGTGTAATGATTGTGTGGGTCTGTTGTTGTGTTTCGATGGTTGTGGTGTAGATGTGTAGTGTAATGATTGTGTGGGGTTGATGGTGTTGTAGTTGTGTAGTGTAATGATTGGGGGGTTGATGGTGTTGTAGTTGTGTAGTGTAATGATTGGGTTGTGGTGTTGTAGTTGTGTAGTGTAATGATTGGGGGTTGATGGTGTTGTAGTTGTGTAGTGTAATGATTGTGGGGTTGATGGTGTTGTAGTTGTGTAGTGTAATGATTGGGGTTGATGGTGTTGTAGTTGTGTAGTGTAATGATTGGGGTTGATGGTGTTGTAGTGTGTAGTGTAATGATGTGTGTGATGGTGTTGTAGTTGTGTAGTGTAATGATGTGTGTTGATGGTGTTGTAGTGTGTAGTGTAATGATTGTGGGGTGATGGTGTTGTAGTTGTGTAGTGTAATGATTGTGGGGTTGATGGTGTTGTGTTGTGTAGTGTAATGATTGTGGGTTGATGGTGTTGTAGTTGTGTAGTGTAATGATGTGGTTGATGGTGTTGTAGTTGTGTAGGTAATGATTGTGTGTTGATGGTGTTGTAGTTGTGTAGTGTAATGATGTGTGTTGATGTGTTGTAGTTGTGTAGTGTAATGATTGTGAGGTTGATGATGTTGTAGTTGTGTAGTGTAATGATTGTGATTGATGGTGTTGTAGTTGTGTAGTGTAATGATTGTGGGGTTGATGGTGTTGTAGTTGTGTAGTGTAATGATTGTGGGGTTGATGGTGTTGTAGATGTGTAGTGTAATGATTATGGGGTTGATGGTGTTGTAGTTGTGTAGTGTAATGATTGTGGGGTTGATGATGTTGTAGTTGTGTAGTGTAATGATTGTGGGGTTGATGGTGTTGTAGTTGTGTAGTGTATGATTGTGTGTTGATGGTGTTGTAGTGTGTAGGTAATGATTGTGTGTTGATGGTGTTGTAGATGTGTAGTGTAATGATTATGGTTGATGGTGTTGTAGTTGTGTAGTGTATGATTGTGGGTTGATGATGTTGTAGTTGTGTAGTGTAATGATTGTGGTTGATGTGTGTAGTTGTGTAGTGTAATGATTGTGTGGTGATGGTGTTGTAGTTGTGTAGTGTAATGATTGTGGGGTTGATGGTGTTGTAGATGTGTAGTGTATGATTGTGGGTTGATGGTGTTGTAGTTGTGTAGTGTATGATTGTGGTTGAGGTGTTTAGTTGTGTAGTGTAATGATTGTGTGTTGATGGTGTTGTAGTGTGTGTGTAATGATTGTGTGTTGATGGTGTTGTAGTTGTGTGTGTAATGATTGTGGTTGTGGTGTTGTAGTTGTGTAGTGTAATGTTGTGGTTGATGGTGTTGTAGTGTGTAGTGTAAGATTATGGGGTTGATGGTGTTGTAGTTGTGTAGTGTAATGATTGTGAGGTTGATGATGTTGTAGTTGTGTAGTGTAATGATTGTGTGTGATGTGTTGTAGTTGTGTAGTGTAATGATTGTGTGTTGATGGTGTTGTAGTTGTGTAGGTAATGATTGTGTGTTGATGGTGTTGTAGTGTGTAGTGTAATGATTATGGGGTTGATGGTGTTGTAGTTGTGTAGTGTAATGATTGTGAGGTTGATGATGTTGTAGTTGTGTAGTGTAATGATTGTGTGGTGATGGTGTTGTAGTTGTGTAGTGTAATGATTGTGTGTTGATGGTGTTGTAGGTGTGTAGTGTAATGATTGTGTGTTGATAGTGTTGTAGTTGTGTAGTGTAATGATTGTGAGGTTGATGATGTTGTAGTTGTGTAGTGTAATGATTGTGAGGTTGATGGTGTTGTAGTTGTGTAGTGTAATGATTGTGGGGTTGATGGTGTTGTAGATGTGTAGTGTAATGATTATGGGGTTGATGGTGTTGTAGTTGTGTAGTGTAATGATTGTGAGGTTGATGGTGTTGTAGTTGTGTAGTGTAATGATTGTGGGGGTGATGGTGTTGTAGTTGTGTAGTGTAATGATTGTGAGGTTGATGATGTTGTAGTTGTGTAGTGTAATGATTGTGAGGTTGATGATGTTGTAGTTGTGTAGTGTAATGATTGTGAGGTTGATGATGTTGTAGTTGTGTAGTGTAATGATTGTGAGGTTGATGATGTTGTAGTTGTGTAGTGTAATGATTGTGAGGTTGATGGTGTTGTAGTTGTGTAGTGTAATGATTGTGAGGTTGATGGTGTTGTAGTTGTGTAGTGTAATGATTGTGGGGTTGATGATGTTGTAGTTGTGTAGTGTAATGATTGGGGGGTTGATGGTGTTGTAGTTGTGTAGTGTAATGATTGGGGGGTTGATGGTGTTGTAGTTGTGTAGTGTAATGATTGGGGGGTTGATGGTGTTGTAGTTGTGTAGTGTAATGATTGGGGGGTTGATGGTGTTGTAGTTGTGTAGGGTAATGATTGTGTGTTGATGGTGTTGTAGTTGTGTAGTGTAATGATTGTGGGGTTGATGGTGTTGTAGTTGTGTAGTGTAATGATTGTGAGGTTGATGATGTTGTAGTTGTGTAGTGTAATGATTGTGAGGTTGATGATGTTGTAGTTGTGTAGTGTAATGATTGTGAGGTTGATGGTGTTGTAGTTGTGTAGTGTAATGATTGTGAGGTTGATGGTGTTGTAGTTGTGTAGTGTAATGATTGTGGGGTTGATGGTGTTGTAGTTGTGTAGTGTTATGATTGTGGGGTTGATGGTGTTGTAGATGTGTAGTGTAATGATTGTGTGTTGATGGTGTTGTAGATGTGTAGTGTAATGATTGTGGGGTGATGGTGTTGTAGATGGGTGATGTAATGGATTGTGGGTTGATGGGTGTGTAGGTTGTGTCGTGTAATGATTGTGGGTTGATGGGTTGTAGTTGTGTAGTGTAATGATTGTGTGTTGATGGTGTTGTAGTTGTGTAGTGTAATGATTGTGTGTTGATGGTGTTGTAGTTGTGTAGTGTAATGATTGTGTGTTGATGGTGTTGTAGTTGTGTAGTGTAATGTTTGTGTGTTGATGGTGTTGTAGTTGTGTGGTGTAATGATTGTGTGTTGATGGTGTTGTTGTTGTGTAGTGTAATGATTGTGGGGTTGATGTTGTTGTAGTTGTGTAGTGTAATGATTGTGGGGGTGATGGTGTTGTAGTTGTGTAGTGTAATGATTGTGAGGTTGATGATGTTGTAGTTGTGTAGTGTAATGATTGTGAGGTTGATGATGTTGTAGTTGTGTAGTGTAATGATTGTGAGGTTGATGATGTTGTAGTTGTGTAGTGTAATGATTGTGAGGTTGATGATGTTGTAGTTGTGTAGTGTAATGATTGTGAGGTTGATGGTGTTGTAGTTGTGTAGTGTAATGATTGTGGGTTGATGGTGTTGTAGGTGTGTAGTGTAATGATTGTGTGTTGATAGTGTTGTAGTTGTGTAGTGTAATGATTGGGGGGTTGATGGTGTTGTAGTTGTGTAGTGTAATGATTGTGGGGTTGATGGTGTTGTAGATGTGTAGTGTAATGATTGTGGGGTTGATGGTGTTGTAGTGGTGTAGTGTAATGATTGTGTGTTGATAGTGTTGTAGTTGTGTAGTGTAATGATTGGGGGGTTGATGGTGTTGTAGTTGTGTAGTGTAATGATTGGGGGGTTGATGGTGTTGTAGTTGTGTAGTGTAATGATTGGGGGGTTGATGGTGTTGTAGTTGTGTAGTGTAATGATTGGGGGGTTGATGGTGTTGTAGTTGTGTAGTGTAATGATTGGGGGGTTGATGGTGTTGTAGTTGTGTAGTGTAATGATTGGGGGGTTGATGGTGTTGTAGTTGTGTAGTGTAATGATTGGGGGGTTGATGGTGTTGTAGTTGTGTAGTGTAATGATTGGGGGGTTGATGGTGTTGTAGTTGTGTAGTGTAATGATTGGGGGGTTGATGGTGTTGTAGTTGTGTAGTGTAATGATTGGGGGGTTGATGGTGTTGTAGTTGTGTAGTGTAATGTTTGTGTGTTGATGGTGTTGTAGTTGTGTAGTGTAATGATTGGGGGGTTGATGGTGTTGTAGTTGTGTAGTGTAATGATTGTGGGGTTGATGGTGTTGTAGTTGTGTAGGGTAATGATTGTGTGTTGATGGTGTTGTAGATGTGTAGTGTAATGATTATGGGGTTGATGGTGTTGTAGTTGTGTAGTGTAATGATTGTGGGGTTGGTGGTGTTGTAGTTGTGTAGTGTAATGTTTGT
Organism: Kryptopterus vitreolus; assembly: GCA_030449085.1. Lineage (NCBI taxonomy): Eukaryota > Metazoa > Chordata > Actinopteri > Siluriformes > Siluridae > Kryptopterus > Kryptopterus vitreolus. The sequence goes on from JACRUU010000017.1 coordinate 498,145, forward strand.
GTGTTGATGGTGTTGTAGTTGTGTGGTGTAATGATTGTGTGTTGATGGTGTTGTAGGTGTGTAGTGTAATGATTGTGGGGTTGATGGTGTTGTAGTTGTGTAGTGTAATGATTGGGGGGTTGATGGTGTTGTAGTTGTGTAGTGTAATGATTGTGAGGTTGATGATGTTGTAGTTGTGTAGTGTAATGATTGTGAGGTTGATGATGTTGTAGTTGTGTAGTGTAATGATTGTGGGGTTGAGGGTGTTGTAGTTGTGTAGTGTAATGATTGTGTGTTGATGGTGTTGTAGATGTGTAGTGTAATGATTATGGGGTTGATGGTGTTGTAGTTGTGTAGTGTAATGATTGTGAGGTTGATGATGTTGTAGTTGTGTAGTGTAATGATTGTGAGGTTGATGATGTTGTAGTTGTGTAGTGTAATGATTGTGAGGTTGATGGTGTTGTAGTTGTGTAGTGTAATGTTTGTGGGGTTGATGGTGTTGTAGTTGTGTAGTGTAATGATTGGGGGGTTGATGGTGTTGTAGTTGTGTAGTGTAATGATTGGGGGGTTGATGGTGTTGTAGTTGTGTAGTGTAATGATTGGGGGGTTGATGGTGTTGTAGTTGTGTAGTGTAATGATTGGGGGGTTGATGGTGTTGTAGTTGTGTAGTGTAATGATTGGGGGGTTGATGGTGTTGTAGTTGTGTAGTGTAATGATTGGGGGGTTGATGGTGTTGTAGTTGTGTAGTGTAATGATTGGGGGGTTGATGGTGTTGTAGTTGTGTAGTGTAATGATTGGGGGGTTGATGGTGTTGTAGTTGTGTAGTGTAATGATTGGGGGGTTGATGGTGTTGTAGTTGTGTAGTGTAATGATTGGGGGGTTGATGGTGTTGTAGTTGTGTAGTGTAATGATGGTGTGTTGATGGTGTTGTAGTTGTGTAGTGTAATGATTGTGGGGTTGATGGTGTTGTAGATGTGTAGTGTAATGATTGTGGGGTTGTTGGTGTTGTAGTTGTGTAGTGTAATGATTGTGGGGTTGATGGTGTTGTAGTTGTGTAGTGTAATGATTGTGGGGGTGATGGTGTTGTAGTTGTGTAGTGTAATGATTGTGTGTTGATGGGGTTGTAGTTGTGTAGTGTAATGATTGTGGGGTTGATGGTGTTGTAGTTGTGTAGGGTAATGATTGTGTGTTGATGGTGTTGTAGATGTGTAGTGTAATGATTATGGGGTTGATGGTGTTGTAGTTGTGTAGTGTAATGATTGTGTGTTGATGGTGGTGTAGTTGTGTAGTGTAATGATTGTGTGTTGATAGTGTTGTAGTTGTGTAGTGTAATGATTGTGAGGTTGATGGTGTTGTAGTTGTGTAGTGTAATGATTGTGGGGTTGATGGTGTTGTAGTTGTGTAGTGTAATGATTGTGGGGTTGATGGTGTTGTAGTTGTGTAGTGTAATGATTGTGGGGTTGATGGTGTTGTAGTTGTGTAGTGTAATGATTGTGGGGTTGATGGTGTTGTAGTTGTGTAGTGTAAGGATTGTGTGTTGATGGTGTTGTAGTTGTGTAGTGTAATGATTGTGGGGTTGATGGTGTTGTAGTTGTGTAGTGTAATGATTGTGTGTTGATGGTGTTGTAGTTGTGTAGTGTAATGATTGTGGGGTTGATGGTGTTGTAGTTGTGTAGTGTAATGATTGTGAGGTTGATGATGTTGTAGTTGTGTAGTGTAATGATTGTGAGGTTGATGATGTTGTAGTTGTGTAGTGTAATGATTGTGAGGTTGATGATGTTGTAGTTGTGTAGTGTAATGATTGTGAGGTTGATGGTGTTGTAGTTGTGTAGTGTAATGATTGTGTGTTGATGGTGTTGTAGTTGTGTAGTGTAATGATTGTGTGTTGATGGTGTTGTAGTTGTGTAGTGTAATGATTGTATGGTTTTATGAGGACCTGCGACGCTGTGATACCTGGTTTAATGGGACGAACATCCTCAGTTGAGGGACTTTTTTGTGTGGAATGGAATATTGAGATCATTGGGACTGTGATAGGACCTGGACGGGAGATTGGACATTCCCTCTCCTCCTCTCCTCATCCGGACATGCGACGGCAGCCAAGTGCACCAGTACTCCCACCACACACCAAGATTACTGGTGGAGAGAGGAACAGAATGATGAGTAGATATGGTGATAAAACCTGTCTTTAACATTGTTAACTCGCTTTTGCTTTCTGTCCCTCGTCACTATACTGGGGATCCATACAGAACACAGGATAAACGCCCCCTACTGGTCCACACTAACACCTCTTCCAGCAGGAGGTCATCCATCCATCCATCCATCCATCCATCCAGGTACTGACCGGGACTCACCTCTGTTTATCTTCAGTGGGATCCAGTCTTGGTGTACAGAGTGATCTGGATCCTGTAGGACACTGATTCAGGATCTGAGTAACTTTCCTGGACTGAAGTGCAGCAGTGTGAGAGGAGAGAGAGAGGGGGAGGAGTTGAGGTTCTGCCATGTCCAGAATGTGGGCCGAATGTGGGCCGAGGGATCGGAGTGGCCGAAACCACAGCTTGTGGGACTGCAGTGGTTGGAAACGTGTCCTGCTGGACGGGAGAGACTGGTGAGGCAATCAGGAAGTCACACAGGAAGGTTTTTATGTTATTCTTGAACCAAAATACCAGGAGAATTCCCTCCTTTTTATATTCTGTCCATCTCTAGCAGATGGACACTGTGTTTATACCATGTGTGTGTGTGTGTGTGTGTGTGTGTGTGTGTGTGTGTGTGTGTGTGTGTGTGTAAGTATTTACAGCTTCCCCTCTTGAGACTGTTTTGCAATGGGGGAAAAATTGATTTAGGAAATAAAATGTTGCTAAGCCCGCACCTCTCCAACACACACACACACACACACACACACACACACACACACACACACACACACACACACACACACACACACGCCGTGCCAGAATGGCTTTGCCTGTGATGTGGCCTCTGCGGGACGGCCGATATTCAGCACTAATGCACAAACCACATGCAGCATTTCTTATTTATACACTTGTGTGTTTATTTATTATTATGTTCTTCCTGGAGTAAAAGTTCACGCCGGGTTACTGATTATATCAGTCAATATCCTTCCTGCGCTGACACTCGCTCCACTCCTCCGTCCTGTGGCGTGTGTTTGAGTTCTGCTGCGCTTCCCTCCACCGGCCTGCCCGCTTTTATTCCCTGTTTTTCCCACCCTCCTGAGATCACTTGTTTTTCCAGGTTGTGAGGGACGAGTGGAGCGAGAGCAGGTACTTAACGTCAATTACAAGCAGCTGTGGAGGAATAGCGTTCCCTCGCTCGCATCACTCGTTCCAAATCTGCCTTTTACCGCCCACAAAACAAAAAGAGCCGCACCACCCCCAATAACCATGTGATACAACATCCACCTCATCTACCTGTCAGTCTATCCCTCCGTTTATCTATCTCTCCATCCACCTCATCCACCTGTCAATCTATCCCTCCGTTTATCTATCTCTCCATCCACCTCATCCACCTGTCAATCTATCCCTCCGTTTATCTATCCCTCCATCCACCTCATCAACCTGTCAATCTATCCCTCCGTTTATCTATCCCTCCATCCACCTGTCAATCTATCCCTCCATTTATCTATCCCTCCATCCACCTCATCAACCTGTCAATCTATCCCTCCGTTTATCTATCCCTCCATCCACCTCATCCACCTGTCAGTCTATCCCTCCGTTTATCTATCCCTCCATCCACCTCATCAACCTGTCAATCTATCCCTCCGTTTATCTATCCCTCCATCCACCTCATCCCCTGTCAGTCTATCCCTCCGTTTATCTATCTCTCCATCCACCTCATCCACCTGTCAATCTATCCCTCCGTTTATCTATCTCCTCCATCCACCACAATCACCCTCCATCACCGCATCAACCATCTACCTCCGTTTATCTATCCCTCCATCCACCTCATCCACCTGTCAATCTATCCCTCCGTTTATCTATCCCTCCATCCACCTCATCAACCTGTCAATCTATCCCTCCGTTTATCTATCCCTCCATCCACCTCATCTACCTGTCAGTCTATCCCTCCGTTTATCTATCCCTCCATCCACCTCATCTACCTGTCAGTCTATCCCTCCGTTTATCTATCCCTCCATCCACCTCATCTACCTGTCAGTCTCCATTTATCTATCCCTCCATCCACCTCATCAACTTTATCTATCCCTCCATCCACCTCATCCACCACCTGTCAATCTATCCCTCCGTTTATCTATCCCTCCATCCACCTCATCACCTGTCAATCTATCCCTCCGTTTATCTATCCCTCCATCCACCTCATCCACCTGTCAATCTATCCCTCCGTTTATCTATCCCTCCATCCACCTCATCCACCTCACCTGTCAATCTATCCCTCCGTTTATCTATCCCTCCATCCACCGCATCACCTGTCCAATCTATCCCTCCGTCTATCTATCCCTCCATCCACCTCATCCACCTGTCAATCTATCCCTCCATTTATCTATCCCTCCATCCACCTCATCAACCTGTCAATCTATCCCTCCATCCGTCTATCCATCCATCCACCTCCAATGTGATCGTTTATTATCCCTACTCATGCCTCAATCTATACCTCCGTTTTACTATCCATCAACCACCTCCACAATCATCAATCTATCTGTCAATCTATCCCTCCATCATGTCAATATCCATCCACCGTCTCACCAATCCTGGCACGATGCATTCCAATCCCTGTCACCGTCTTCCATCCGTATCTATCATCCATCTATCCATCCATCCATCCACTTCATCCATCCACTTCAACTTGTTTGTGAGTTTAATATTTATTTACCTTCACCGGAGTAAACAAAGAGAGTCGAGACCGTTTTCCTCAATCACCTATTCTCCTGCACGAGTGTGTGTGTGTGTGTGTTGAGTGAGTGTGTGTGTGTGTGTGTGTGTGTGTGTGTGTGTGTGTGTGTGTGTGTGTGTGTGTGTGAGTTAAGGATCTGAACAGACAAGATTGATGAGGACACACACACACACACACACACACACGGAGGTGGTACTGAGGTCTGGGAACAGGGGGCCTCTAGAGGATGGTTTGGCACAGCGAGTGGCTGAGCGTGTGCCAGAATGAAAAGGAGACGTCTCAGAGTTCAGCGCTGTAGCAGGGGTGTGTGTGTGTGTGTGTGTGTGTGTGTGAGTTGGGGGTGGGGGGGGTTTTTGTTTTATGGTGTGTATGGGGGGGTGTACGGGGTGACGGGGGGGATGTGTGTATTCA
>JACRUU010000017.1:508397-510226 GCA_030449085.1 Kryptopterus vitreolus
GACGAGGAGTAGCAGAATGAGGAGTATTAGTACGAATACTCATTGATGCAGGAGGTAGGAAGTAGTAGGAGGAGGAGGATAGATTAGGTAGGAGGATTCTTTATCAGCAGTTATTATTATTAGTGATTATATCATTATAGCTATTGATATGTATTATTATCATTATTATTATTATTATTAGTATATATATTATTATCAGATTATCAGTAGTATTCGTAGTATTTGAGTACAGTTGACATGTCATTTCCAGCATTTGGCAGACGCCTTTATCCAGGGTGACTTACACCTGAGCAATTGAGGGTTACGGGCCTTGCTCACTGCCCACTAGTGGCAGCTTGGTGGTGACGGTGGTGGGATTTGAAAACCATGGTATCCAGGTCTCCAACAGCCTAACCACTGTATCTACCACCTCCCTACCACCTGGTCATACACCTTATTGTATTTTTCATTTTTCATAATATTTTCATTATTATTATTTATTATTATTAGTATTATTATTATATGTAGCAGCGTTATTATCTAGTTGTCAGTATCATGATCATTAGGATTATTATTCATTAGTATTTTATGATTATTATCGTTATCATAGTGAGATTATCATTATTATTATTCTGATCATTATATATATTCTTTAGTATATATTATTATCATCTATTATAGTATCATTATTATTATTACTTCTTATCATTTTATTATTATTATTTTTCTTTATTATTTATCATTGCGTACTTTGTTCAGTTAGCCGTGTAGTATATTTCTATGCATTTATTTTCGAGAGTTGGAATGTGAACAAGTGACCATTCTTCTACACACACTAAACACACACACACACACTCAACACAACACACACATCTGTCAGATGGCCACTGAACCTCAGTGAGCTGATGTGTCCCAGGGATTGCAGTCATTTTTGGCAAGACCCCAAAACCTTGAGTCAAGGCACACACACACACACACACACACACACACACACACACACACACATTCTTGGACTGCTGCATCAGCCTAATAATGAAAATAATATGAAAATAATGTCCAATAACAAGAAGATTATTATATATTTATTTACAGCCAGTTTTTGCTCCGTTTTGGCCCTGTGAACCCGCAATCCCAGAATCCTCCTCACCTATTACCTGTAACGTGAGAGCGTTTATTCCAGGAGAAATCATTATTGCTTTGCAATATAAACATAACTACAAAATCTCCCTTTATTCATGTATGCACAACAACACACACTACATTTATAACTTTATTCTGCTTATACAGCCATTTATCCTGGACCAGGCACTTACACTTCACTATTAAAACACTTCACTATTAAAACACTTCACTATTAAAACACTTCACTATTAAAACACTGCACTATTAAAACACTTCACTATTAAAACACTGCACTTCACTATTAAAACACCACTTCACTATTAAAACACCACTTCACTATTAAAACACCACTTCACTATTAAAACACCACTTCACTATTAAAACACCACTTCACTATTAAAACACTTCCCCACTATCTTCAAAACACTGACAAGTTAGTTTAAAACACTTCACTGATTAAAACATCTTCACTATGCAAAACCGTCACGATTGAAACACTTCACTATTAAAACACTGCACTATTAAAACACTTCACTATTAAAACACTGCACTATTAAAACACTGCACTATTAAAACACTTCACTATTAAAACACTTCACTATTAAAACACTTCACTATTAAAACACTTCACTATTAAAACACTGCACTATTAAAACACTGCACTATTAACACACTTCACTATTAAAACACTTCACTATTAAAACACTTCAATATTAAAACACTTCACT
>JACRUU010000017.1:515726-525726 GCA_030449085.1 Kryptopterus vitreolus
TAAAACACTTCACTATTAAAACACTTCACTATTAAAACACTTCACTATTAAAACACTTACACACTATTAAAACACTTCACTATTAAAACACTGCACTATTAAAACACTTCACTATTAAAACACTTCACTATTAAAACACTGCACTATTAAAACACTTCACTATTAAAACACTTCACTATTAAAACACACTATTAAAACACTTCACTATTAAACACTTCACTATTAAACACTTCACTATTAAAACACTTCACTATTAAAAACACTTCACTATTAAAACACCACTTCACTATTAAAACACTTCACTATTAAACACTTCACTATTAAAACACTGCACTATTAAACACACTCACTATTAAAACACTGCATATTAAAACACTTCACTATTAAACACACTTCACTATTAAAACACTTCACTATTAAAACACTTCACTATTAAACCATCAACTATTAAACCACTTCAATATTAAAACACTTCACTATTAAAACACTGCACTATTAAAACACTTCACTATTAAAACACACTAAAACACTATTAAAACACTTCACTATTAACACACTTCACTATTAAAACACTTCACTATTAAAACACTTCACTATTAAAACACTTCACTATTAAAACACTGCACTATTAAAACATTTCCACCCTGATCTGCTCCTTCTCCTCCTCACCTTTCCACCTACATCACTACCTGACTTTACTCGTCCCAGAACAGCTGATTATAATCACAGATAAGGACTAAATATGGAATGAGATACAGATCGTCAGGTTTCCTCCAGTGTTCGGCCGTAAAGTGTACCTGAATATTTACACCAACACCATATTACACACTTCTCACACCTCACTTCCACACTGTCCCTGCTCTGTATTACCTCTGTTCTAGTCCCAGACTAAATCTAGTCCCTGTCCCTGCTCTGTATTACCTCTGTTCTAGTCCCAGACTAAATCTAGTCTCTGTCCCTGCTCTGTATTACCTCTGTTCTTGTCCCAGACTAAATCTAGTCTCTGTCCCTGCTCTGTATTACCTCTGTTCTTAGTCCCAGACTAAATCTAGTCTCTGTCCCTGCTCTGTATTACATCTGTTCTAGTCCCAGACTAAATCTAGTCCCTGTCCCTACTCTGTATTACCTCTGTTCTAGTCCCAGACTAAATCTAGTCTCCCTGTCCCTACTCTGTATTACCTCTGTTCTAGTCCCAGACTAAATCTAGTCCCTGTCCCTGCTCTGTATTACCTCTGTTCTAGTCCCAGACTAAATCTAGTCTCTGTCCCTACTCTGTATTACCTCTGTTCTTGTCCCAGACTAAATCTAGTCTCTGTCCCTACTCTGTATTACCATCTGTTCTAGTCCCAGACTAAATCTAGTCTCTGTCCCTGCTCTGTATTACCTCTGTTCTAGTCCCAGACTAAATCTAGTCTCTGTCCCTACTCTGTATTACCTCTGTTCTAGTCCCAGACTAAATCTAGTCCCTGTCCCTGGTCTGTATTACATCTGTTCTAGTCCCAGACTAAATCTAGTCTCTGTCCCTGGTCTGTATTACCTCTGTTCTAGTCCCAGACTAAATCTAGTCCCTGGTCTGTATTACATCTGTTCTAGTCCCAGACTAAATCTAGTCTCTGTCCCTGCTCTGTATTACATCTGTTCTAGTCCCAAACTAAATCTAGTCCCTGCTCTGTATTTCATCTGTTCTAGTCCCAGACTAAATCTAGTCCCTGCTCTGTATTTCATCTGTTCTAGTCCCAGACTAAATCTAGTCTCTGTCCCTGGTCTGTATTACATCTGTTCTAGTCCCAGACTAAATCTAGTCTCTGTCCCTACTCTGTATTACCTCTGTTCTAGTCCCAGACTAAATCTAGTCTCTGTCCCTACTCTGTATTACCTCTGTTCTTGTCCCAGACTAAATCTAGTCTCTGTCCCTACTCTGTATTACCTCTGTTCTTGTCCCAGACTAAATCTAGTCTCTGTCCCTGCTCTGTATTACCTCTGTTCTAGTCCCAGACTAAATCTAGTCCCTGTCCCTGGTCTGTATTACCTCTGTTCTAGTCCCAGACTAAATCTAGTCTCTGTCCCTACTCTGTATTACCTCTGTTCTAGTCCCAGACTAAATCTAGTCCTGCTCCTGGTTTCCCTCTGTGTCTTTGTTGTACCGCTGGTTGGTCATTTCTTTATCTGATCCTGATACAGTTCCTGACTGTGTGGTAAAGATGAATATAAGCGCTGTAATATATCCGCTGTGGAAACTGTGAGATGAGGATTTGGTTCCCTCTCGGTTCCTCTCAAGGTTTCTTTCTTTATTCCATCTGAGGGAGTTTTTCCGTCTCCACTGCTTTGAGGATAAAAGTGACGTTGAATTGAATAGAATACGTGTTTAAACATGGCAGTAAGAAGCGGAATAAAGTTCACCAAACCTGGAAAAGTTCTTTAAAAATCCATTTAATATTTTTTAGATTTTCTTGCCTTTGTTATACAAAGATGTTAAATAACATAAATACATTCTTACCAGTCACGCACGATCAGTTTATACCTACAGGCTATACACATGAGGTAGAGGGAAATCATCTGGGTATCCTATAATAAGACACGACAGATAGTGGATAGTGAAACACACCACGGCCCCAGAGAGGAACATGTTAAACTGGGAAAACAAAGCTGTGGCATTGCACTAATCACTGAACACAACAACAACAACAACAACAAGACAACAACAAGCACAGTGACTGGACCCCTCTGTGATATCAGACGGAACTCGGGGATGGAGCTAGGGGACGGATCTAGGGGACGGATCTCAGAGACAGATTTAGGACATGGAGCTAGGGGACAGATCTAGGGGACGGATCTACGAGAGACGGATCTAGAGGATATCGCTAGGGGACAGGTCTAGGGGATGGATCTGAGTAACAGATCTAGGAGACAGATCTAGGAGACAGATATACGAGATGGATCTAGGGGATATAGCTAGGGATAGAGCTAGGAGATGGATCTTAGGGACAGAACTAACGGACAGATCTAGGGGATAGAGCTAGGGGACAGATCTAGTGGACAGATCTAGGGGATAGAGCTAGGAGTGCAGAACGAAAAGACCTTGGTGCAGAACGAAAAGACGGATCTAGATAACAGAGCTTGGAAAAAAGATATAGTAAATGAACAAGGGGACATATCTAGGGGATGGATCTCAGGTACGGAGCAAGGGGACAGATCTAGCGGACAATCCAGACGGTAGAAACATGGGACCAATCTGGTGCATTGATCTAGGAGACTGGTCTTGGAGTTCTTGGAGACAGATCTAGAGAAAGGAAGGGCAAGAGGAGACAGATCTAGGGGACAATTCCCTCTGGATTTAGCTTAATAAAGATCAAGGGAAAAGGTCTATAGGACGGATCTACTAGAGGAATCTACGGGACATATTTAGGATATATAAATTGAAGATCTAAGGATGGGTCTAGTCGACAGAACTAGGGGATGTTCTAGACACAGGAGACAGAACTAGGGGATGTTCTAGACACAGGAGACATATCTAGGGGATGTTCTAGACACAGGAGACATATCTAGGGGATGTTCTAGACACAGGAGACAGATCTAGGGGATGTTCTAGACACAGGAGACAGATCTAGGGGATGTTCTAGACACAGGAGACAGATCTAGGGGATGTTCTAGACACAGGAGACAGATCTAGGGGATGTTCTAGACACAGGAGACATATCTAGGGGATGTTCTAGACACAGGAGACAGATCTAGGGGATGTTCTAGACACAGGAGACAGATCTAGGGGATGTTCTAGACACAGGAGACAGATCTAGGGGATGTTCTAGACACACGAGACAGATCTAGGGGATGTTCTAGACACAGGAGACAGATCTAGGGGATGTTCTAGACACAGGAGACAGATCTAGGGGATGTTCTAGACACACGAGACAGATCTAGGGGATGTTCTAGACACAGGAGACATATCTAGGGGATGTTCTAGACACAGGAGACAGATCTAGGGGATGTTCTAGACACACGAGACAGATCTAGGGGATGTTCTAGACACAGGAGACAGATCTAGGGGATGTTCTAGACACAGGAGACATATCTAGGGGATGTTCTAGACACAGGAGACAGATCTAGGGGATGTTCTAGACACAGGAGACATATCTAGGGGATTGACCAAGGGAACAGATCTAGGGAATATATTTCTAGGAGCTCGAGGACAGATCTAGTGGACAGGTCATCCACAGATCCACAGGACAGATGTAAGGAATCGTTTTAGTGGACAAGGCTGTGAGATTTAAGGGAACAGATGTAGGGGGCAAATCTAGGGGATACATTACTATAGGAGGTGTTTCACCTAAAGGGGTCCAATCACCGTCCACACAACACTTATCATTCATTAATGGCATCATGCTGATTTTATCTAACAGTTATACTGTGATTTTACACACACACACACACACACACACACACACACACACACACACACACACACACACACTCGCTCTGCTTCCCCGAATAATCAGAAAAAAAATAAACCCACCAAAAAAAACAAAAGAAAACCCATTAATAGGTACAAAAAAAAACACGATACAAAATTTTTCATCTGTACAAAATGTACACGCGCTCATAAACATTTCCAACAAATAATTTATAATTCATCTAAAAAATTTCCCTACAAAATAGAGTTTCTTTACAGATTTTAAACAACAACAACAACAACAACAACAAGAAGAAAGACAAGGTTAGCGTCATGCTAATCAGGCGTGCGTGAGAAACTGAAGCACGACTGCTCTTTTATCCTGGAGGGGAAAAAGTGCTAGCTGCTGTGATCATTAGCAACATTAGTCATTTGTATATATTTTTTCACTGTGTGTGTGTGTGTGTGTGTGTGTGTGTGTGTGTGTGTGTGTGTGTGTGTGTGTGTGCAGGAGGATGTTTAGCAAATGCTAACGTGTGTTTTTGTGCCGCTGTGGTTGACAGGAACGCGCACTGCGTTGCCATTATGGTTTGAATGTAGCGTGCGAGGTCGGATTTAATTCGCTCGCGTCCTCTTTAAAAAAAACACTCAGGAATTTGGTTAAAAAATGATGTGACACACACACACACACACACACACACACACACAATCAAAACAGCCAAAACACACCTCATTTTTCCCGCTTGGAATCTAATCTAAAAAGATTCATGAGCAAACTGAAAAAGTTATCGCTATTGTAGTGCTTTTACTCATTAACCGAGTTCATGTTTGCTAATGAATCTTAAGCGATTATGAACGTTAAGCTTTAAACGTTGTGTATCAGTGAATAAGGAACATAAGCGATAAAAGAAAACGTGTGCGCGCAGTCGTCATGCTAGCAAAGCAAAAAAAAACAAAACATTTTTAGCTACATTATGTGGTTAACACACATTAGCCTCACTGGGATAGCTACATTGTTGTTGTTGTTGTTGTTGTTGTTAGCGAGTTCTTACTTTTGTTAGTGGAATCTCTGTGCATGTGCCTCGCCACTCGACTCTCAGTCTCGCCCTCCTTACCCTTGGCGTCGCCTCGGGCCCCTCGGCCCTTACACCCCCCCACCCCCCCATTTTGTTCCGCCTTTTACCCCTCACCCCTCGCTCTTACCCCTCACACTTGGCGTTACACCACAGGAACATAACCGTTAAACTATTTACAATTGTATTGATGTAGATTATATGTTTATAAATAGGGCGGAAGCTTCAGTGCGCTAACTGTGCTGTCCTGCTAAACTGGGGGCTTTTATTCAGTAGTTCAATTTTACTGAAAATATAAGAAGTAAATATAATCTGTGGTGTGATTGTACACTCGGGCCGGGATTCTGCATGTGTGTGTGTGTGTGTGTGTGTGTGTGTGTGTGTGTGTGTGTGTGTGTGTGTTCAGAACGTTAACCTACAAAACATTCGGAATCAGTTTCGCTCGCGAGTTGTTTCATTTACACACAAACGTGCGAGTGTCTTTAATTTGGAAGTCCTTTTTCCCACACTGATAATAAACGTGGTGAACGATCACGCTGTCGTGAAACGCTGGTCTTCTTCCGTTCAAATTCAGGTGAACGGCGCATCTGACTCGGACTGCTTCCACGGCAGATTCCGTACAATGTGTGGTGTGATTAGTGGTTTTTACACATTTTCCCTGAATGAATGAATAATAATAATAATAATAATAATAAAATGATTGATTTGGTTCGGACAAATGATAAAAGTCCGCGGTGACACCGAACGTCTGAGACACTGAGACGTCCCGAGAAAATGTCCACATTAGTCCCAAAAGCGAAAATTGTGACGTATTTTGTGTTACGTGTTAAACCGCGAGTGTTTTGAACAGTGAACGTGTGAATCCTCGGCGTGTTACGTTCCGGTGATTAGCATAAAGAGGACTTGTCATTTCTGTAGATATAAAATATGTGTTTGTTTGTTGTTTTTTTTTGTCCCAAAGTGGTGCCATGTTTCTGTCAGGGCCTTGTCAAAGAGAATAAAAATATATATGAAACTCTGAAGTAAAGACGAGCACTCGGCCGTGCTTAGTGGTTATAAAGTAATAAAAATTGTTTTTCTTTACATGGTGATAAGTGGTGTGAATATACATCTGTAGATATTTCTATAGAAAATAATTCATATACAATATGATTGTATGTACACACTGCATATACACACTGTAGTGTGGGCGGAGAAGGTATGTGCTTCTCAAACAACCCCTGTCCTGCTTTTTTTGTTTCTTTTTTCATTCATTTTTTATAATGCTGGCATGCAAAACACACACACACACACACACACACACACACACACACACACACACACACACACACACACACACACACACACACACACACGCTTGCATATGGTCTCATGAAGATCGTGGACCACCTTTTCTCTCCTGGTTCATTTTCTGAAGGTTTCCGGAGCGTCGAAGAAAAAAACAAACAAACAAAAAAAAATGTCCCTGCAAATGATTTCTCCAAAAAAACAAACAAACAAACAAACAAACAAATCGCTAGAATTCCTCTGTTTGGAGAAAAAAAATCTTTTTTTGGTCCCCAAAGAGTCGATTCTCAGTTACTTTTCCAGTCAGGCTCAGAAACCCTCGTTGTTTTCGGGGATGGTGATGATGATGATGATGATGATGATGATGGTGATGACGGGGGGGAAGGACGGGGGGTGTGTTTTTTTTTTACCCCTTGCACGTGTAGACTTCCTCTTTTTGCGTGCACTGCTTGCACTCGACGTAGCAGCACCAGCGCACCTGGCATTGGCACGGGCGGGTCAGCACGCGACTCTGCGTGTTGTGGCCACGCCCGCAGCAGATGGCGTCGCAGTTTTTGTCCTTGTGACATTTGCGGGCCGCCGTCCCCGCGGAGTACACGCTGGCCTGGCAGAAGTTGGGCGAGTCCTCGATGTGCAGCAGGTCGGAGGTGCGCGAGAAGGGCTCGGCTCGAGCGCGAGGGGGGGCGTGAGGCGGCTGACCTTCGCCTTTCGCTTGGTTGGTGGCGCTGGCGACCTTCAAACCCACCTCGTAGCGCTGCTTCAGCACCATGCCGATTTTGTGGAACGGCGCCAGCTGACGCCAACACGTCTGCACCGTGCACGAGCCCGACACGCCGTGGCACTTACACGTCGTATCCACACCTGCCTTGATCACCTGCACGAGGGGGGGGAGAGACATTTTAGTGATAAAATAGCGTTTCGATGACGCTCTTATCCAGAACAATTACACCTGAGTACTTAAACGATCAGCAGTGGCTTTGATGGAGATGGGATTTGATCTCATGCTCTTCATATCCAATGAACTAACACACAACAGACTCAATATCGTGCCGACTTTTCCATCCATATGTGCTTCCTGCAGCAGAGATCTTCCCTCAAACCTTCAGCACTGGAACATGTGTGCACCAAGGCGTGAAGTAGGAGTATGAGAAGATCTCCTTCAAAGGACCTCGTCAGGAACCTCGTCAGGAACCTCGTCAGGAACCTCCACACACACATCAGTACCCTCGTGTCTGACACAAATTCCCCTTAAAGATCTAGTGGAACATTTCCTCCGTAGAGTTCAATGTTGAGCATTTTAAAGGACAGATGTATAATTATATTCCCATCGACGTTATTCCCATTCCCAGCGTCCTGTGCGGTACGATCCGGACCAAAAGGTCACGTTTCAGCCGTTCAGCACCTCGACTCCGTGTTAAAGTTAATACGTAGGGAGGAAATGGTTTTTATTTCCTATCTCAAACCTCCACGTTAAAGTTATCGTAGCATTGAAACGTCACGTCTCGTCGCTCGCTGCATGTAAGCCAGCCGGAGCGCTGGAGTGTGTGTTCTGGATTCCCACAGCAAGAATGTACGCTCGGGTCTCGTGGAAACGGGACGACGGAAACCACAAGGTGTGTTTGAACATTTTCGTGAGAACATGAACTTTTAAGACAAACACTGGGGAGAAGGTGCTTCTTCTGTGTGTGTGTGTGTGTGTGTGTGTGTGTGTGTGGTGGACTTGGAAAAGCTGCACATGCAGCACAATGGAAAGCGAAATGTGAACCGTCAGCGTGAAGACTCGAGGGGAAAGTGAGGCCAGCACATTCCATGCTTCTCGCTCCATATGGGATCTGACCCCAAACATGGCGGGGGGAAAAGCAGAAAAAAAACAGAATGTAAATCTTTTATCTGGTAGATGGATGGAAGGAAGGACGGGCGGGCGAGCAGACGGACGAGTGGTTAGACAGACAGAGGGAGGGAGGGATGGCGGAGGTGGAGGTGGAAGGAGGAGATCCTTCTGCCAGACGGCAGTAATTTATGTTCATGCTTAAACAAAAATGGCAACAATATGAGTAAGTCTAAACACACACACACACACACACACACACACACACACACACTCAGTGCCAGGCCTCCAGGTTTATTTTGGCTCTTTCCTACACACCGGTGGTCCATTACACACTTTAATAAATTGCTGAATTAAACACTCGATTAAATGAATGTGAATCTTGGCAGCGTTTCAGACCCGAGCAGGAATTTAACACACCGATTGTTGACCTCGTTCAGCAGCTGACAGGAAAAAAAAGAAAAAACACACAAAAACGTGTTATTGAAACGCAGCCGAGCGGCGTGACCCCCAAATTACTGCTCATAAAATCATTATAACATCATTAACCCCAAAAACAGACGTATCTCAATCTCAACAAACACTAGCATCTCTCCGGCCGTGCTGTCCAATCACACGGGACATCGTCACTGAACATCTGTGCAGGACGATCAGCTTTGGTGGACGTGTGTGGAACGTCTCCCCCTATAGATCTCCAACAACCGAGGAACATCCTCACCTTCTCACCGCCGTCCGGATCTGACTTTAATAAACACTTCACTGCTGTATGACCTGAACTCTCCATAGCATCTTGTAGAACATCTTCCCCGAAGATCTCACAGCGTTTACATCGACAGCATTCAGCAGATGTTCTAATCCAGGACGACTGAGGGTTAAAGGCCTTGTTTAAAGTGGCAGCTGGGATTTGAACCTGCGATCTTCCCTTCCAGAGACGGAAGCCGTAAGCACTGATCTCCCTGAAGGTAAACGTTCTTTCAAATGTGCATTACAGAAACTCGTTGGTGAGGTTTAAGGGCCAGGAGGCAGACGTGGTGATACTGGGGTTTGAACCCATAACCTTCTGATCACTGCATTGATCACTGAGCTCCCTATAACACGTCCTATAGAATTCTATTCATCTTCATCTTTATGATCAGAAGGTGAGAAATCAGCGCCCGTTTCCTGGCGTGATCACCGGTGGCTTGTTTTACTGCTCCACGTCTCCGAGCGCCATCATTACAGCGGCGGTTCAGCGACATTCCTGCCTGGTGCATCACACACACACATCACACTAGACGTGACGCACCGACTGCGACACGTGACACACACAACGTTGGGTGGCGAGATGCCGGGTTTAATTTCAGGCCACACCCACCTTCATACCGACGTGGCTGTTGTGCATGTCGACGCGGGCTCGCAGGTCCTTGTTTGATCGTTTGCCCAGGA